>CCAG010017127.1:0-71644 GCA_001077435.1 Glossina morsitans morsitans | reverse complement strand
TGTTTCCCATCGCAAGTTCAGAATTTCGTTTGAGAAGAACAAAGTTAGCTTCTCGAATTATTTCTTATTGATCTCGTCAGGGTAAACTCGAAAATTAGAAATTAGGAAAATCGAAATATTACGATCCGATTAAGGCATTGTTTGAAAAAAATAAACAGATTTTACATTTTTCCTTTCGAAAATTGCTATTAGGTTCAGAAATTCACTAAATTGGCAAAAGGTTTCGAGCACGACTGTAAAACATAGAGAAAGCCAAATATGTAAATATGATTTGTTTATGTTTGTATATAAAGCGCTTCAAACTATATATAAAACTATGGTTCAAAATACATCTAGTGAATGAATGTTTGCCTCATCTTCCAGTCAATTTATTGTAGTACACCAAGGAAAACTAATAAAATATTTTTCTTATTTTCACAGTCTATTATAGTTGAATAGTCTCTTGGCCGGAAAGAAAATTTCCATTAACCTATATATGATATATGTGCACAATTTAATAACCACTTATTTAGATCGCATTGTGTCGATATTTATGACCATAAGACACTTGAAATATATCAAATTTTATTCATTTGCTTTTCCCATGTATAAGTCTTACAAAGTTTATTAGATTTATGGGCAAAGTAAGAAAACTTTATTCGGATAACCGAACACCTTTGGTAGTAAGCAATAAGTTATTTTCCCATAAGATATTTAATTCAATACCGAAAAGCCAAAAGGGCAAAAAGTTCTCAACTAGAAAAACACATTTAGGCTATTATATCCCTTAGTTAAAGGCAAAGTATAATGGTCTAGAGATTTATTGTCTATCTCATTGTCATGCACATGTTGAATGTCCGTTGTACATATAAATGAATATGTATTTTGGCTCACATGTAAATGATGAGCTATTTATACAGTAACTTTTCATAAAGTCACACAACGAGGACATCAGGTCACTTTTTAGTGTCGCTATAAATAGGAAGTGAATACTTATAGCATAGCATAATAGCAATATGATCTGATTTTGATGCCGACGTTTTTGTTTACGGCCTGGCGTGGGTTATAATTTACTGAGCTCCCTTTTTATGTAAAGTCGATTGAAATGTCGGTCTCATATCACTTAACGAGCGCAGTCAATTCATGTGACATGATTGTTAAGCGATTGCTAAAATTCAGTCGCTTTGTCTATATTCCACTTATTTTCCATAACTAACTATTTTGCAAACCATCTGAAGCTTACAATTTGCCTACATTTTCAAACACATTTATACTTATCACACAGTATTGATCAGATCGAAAATCAAAAGTTCGTCAGACATAATAAATGTGCATTTACTTACATGCTCGTAATGTCATAACGCCATTAAGAATTATATGCTTGCATCTAAACAAGTAAAACGAAATAAATGCAAATGAGCTTGAACAACGGCTCTCTATATTAATTGCACAAACAACTTGCCTACATTTCATGTTTCACTCAAACGCATTTCATTTATCATAGTATTGACAAGATCGGCAATCAAAGGTTTGCCAAAAACAATAAATGTGCATTAATGTGCATATGCTCGCAATGTCATAATTCCATTAAGAATTATTCTAGCATCTAAACAAGTCAAACGAAATAAATGCAAGCGAGTTCGCACAAAGGCTTTTATATTAATTGCACATGCTTTCTCACAAAGAAAAGAAGAAAGAAAGAGAGCAAAAAAGCATCTTACATTTATTTATCTACGAACATATGCGATTAGAATAAAACATTTTCTATCAAGTATCTATCAATACTTGAAGTGTGATGTCATGGAGATTACATTAATATATGTGTACGAAAGTGAACGATGTGATGTTTTGTAGATTGGACTCATTATAGCGTATAATTTATCTATTTGTTGTAACTGAGACAAGACAATTTTCAAAGTCCGAAGAAATCACAATATAAACTGCACGTTGTTGGAATTGTTTTTGATCAAGGATTCACGCAATACTAGTTTCACTTGTTCGTAGTGCTTGGTTTGGCCACAGTGAACTTTTGAAATTTACTCCTAATAAAGTCTCATAAAAAATATTTCGGAGGAAAAGTGACTGTGAACTGCGCATCGTTGGAAACGTTATTGATCAACGGTTAAGGGCATATTACTTTCTTCTCTTATGGAGTACTTGGTTCGGTCAAGGTGACCTTTTGAAGACTGTTTTCATACGGAAAGAATTTTGAGAGTGTCATAAAAATATTCCGAACAAACCTGAGTATACCCTGCACATCGTTGGAAAGATTATTGATCAAAGATTAAGGGGATATTACTTGATATGGCCATTGCAGCATAACTAAACTTTCACTTTTTCAATCTCATTTATAACGTAATCCAAAAATTTTTTCATACTAAACTTGAACTAATTTACATGAAGACATGAGAAGAATGATTTATAATGCAATAGTTCCTTTTTACCTATATTCGATTTAAAGCTTTCCGGGACTACGTTTAACAAATGACTGTTAGAATTTTGGTATCCTAAGCACATGTAGTTAAACATAAAATCACCTCCTTTTGAATATTAGTGGAAACAAGGCCTTAACTTCTTCTGTATCGTTAATTCAATTTATGTGTACACGTATGTAATAAATTTGTTATTATTAATCTATAAATTGATTGCATTTTATAATTTCGTTCGCGGTGCTTAGGCATATTATCGTGTACGCGTGACAGAGTAAACAAAACGAATGAATTTATGACTGGACAATTAAAACTTATCAAGCAAAATAAATAAACAAACATAAACACACATGTGGAAATCATTAAATTTATATTATGGTTTAGAAATTTTAGAATATTTCATTATACCTCAATGCACAATAAATTTATATCTCTGTTGATTGCTAAACGTTAACAATGCAATTATTGTCATTAATGAGTTAACGATAACAAATTCAGGGCAACATTAAATTAATAGAATAATGAGAAACTGGTCGCACACAATTGTAACGCTCTCTATGGGATTCAGTGTGCATGTATGCCAAAGTGCTTTTGTTGAGTTCAAGGCTAAAGTGATTAAATTTCCTTTAAAATGTTCTCTTGGCCAAAAAACCAATTCTTTCTTTATATGAAGACAAAATTATGATTGCTATGAAACTTTTTCGCGTAATTTTGAGAATTGTATCTGGAGCTTTATTCACTTTATTTTTCTAAAGGAAAGAATAATCCTGAAGCTCAAATATTTGAAGCTATGAAGATAGCAGTGCCCTTGAGTTCAATTTATGTAAATAATTTTGCATATAAAAGTCAATCAAGATGCCATTTAGTCTGGAGTAGATTCTTATATCGATACCGTAAGGTCAAAGGGACAAACGTTCCATGAGCGCGGAATATATAAAATTGATGGTTTATTGCATTCAAAATATTGAATTTAATTGCTTGTGTGTCAACAAACTGTTGAAAACTTGATTTCATTTTTTCCTAACAAGTTTTTAATTTGAATAATTATATTATTTGTGGGCTGCCTTTTAAGGCATTTATTCATAGATTTAACGTATGACATAATTGCTGTTATTAAAATAATTTTTTTTTTTTTTTTTAAAAAGTTCTGTTTTTTTTTTTTGAAACTGGCTTTATGTTCGCTATTGTGTGTTGCCGGCAATATAGGTGTTGGTCGATTGCATGTTTCGTTTAATGCAACATGTGTTGTAACATTTCCTTTATTGTATTATGCGAAACGTTGTTAAACATGTCGAATTTTCACTTTAATAATAATGTAAATGAATTCTAGGAATGTTGTCATACTGTGCTGCTGCTGGTGCTGCTGTTAGGTATTGATCAGCTGTACTTGCGTGGCTCTTTGACTTCCGCTTTTTTATTCGACCAGATTAGATCGTTCGCTGAAGAAAAAATACTAAAGACTAAAAGTTTACTAAATTTCTCATACTACATGTAGAGTAGCATATACCTGAGAAGTGTACACTTCTTGGTTAAGCGCAATCCACTAGAGTCCAAGAGAATCAATCGATATATGTACAGCAGCATTAAAGCAAAGTGAATACGAATGAATGTAGTGCCACTAAACAAAAAATTGTTATTGAGTCAACATTTCCAACAAAAGGATCGCGATTTGATATATAAATATACAATTAAGTTTTGGATCACATAGGTTTCTTTTCTGAACCACATATAAGAGCTCTCAAGACCAACAAATTTTCATAAGCCAACAAGGTCTAATTATTGGTTTTTTGGATCACTCTCTACCAATTAAAGATTCTCATGAAAGGTAAGTTTTTACTCCAGAGACTGATATTATTTGTTATGACGAGAAAAGGGAAGGAACTGGTCTTACGCCCCAAAAACATTGAGAAAATTTCTCTTATAGACCAGTTTTCATCGAAGTTGAAAGTCAAGCCTAAATTTTATTTTTTTATAATTTAACTTAAGATCAGTTATCAGTTCGTATCACGACCATAAGAGCTATAAACGAATTATGAAATGGAGATATGTACATACATACAATACATCGTTTGATCGCAATCGTTTATGCGAGCTCTTGTATCGTGTGTCAATCGTATCATAAAGTTATAGGAATAGGACGGGACAATCTACTGAAGGTGCACTTGTTACAGTTTTATTTATGATATCTATCTTGTTTTATATTACTTCATATTCCACATAGACCAAGGGCACGTCCTTCTTCAAGAAAAGAAAAATTTCAAAGTTTTTTGTATCTACTATGGCACTACGGTACACTAATTTTAAAAGTACAAGCAAAGGCGAGGACGATTACTCAGGCGCACATGAATGAATAAACTTCGATATCTTATTATTAAAAAAATTATACACTTTAAGTGACGGGCAAAATATACATAAAGCGGGACCAAAAAATAGCCCTTCTAGTCCATCCATATTTGCACTTGCTGTTTATATGAAAGAAAATTAATTTTCGTTGCGGTGTGTAAAGACAATTAGTCTTCACTGCTATTTGCTATTGGTGTCCTTTTAAAAAAGAAAATTATTAATTGACTTTGGCACAGTTACAATTTTTTTTATTTATTTATTTATTTATAGTTTATATCCATCAATGTCATCAGTTTCTTTAAAATTGAACTGAATAGCTACGTGTAGTTTAATGAAATGGTCATTGTCAGCTGTAACTGATTACAGCTCCCACAGGCTTCAAGGTAGACCACATATAGAGTATAATAGAAATAAAGGTCTTTTAAGAAGCAAATGCACACGTAAGTAATAAATAGTATTCCCTGAGTGTGTATATGCGTGTTTGTTAATAATAAGCGTACATGTATGAACTTTATTTAACCAAGGATGTATCAATTGAAGTTAATACTCTGGAGATGACAGTTACAGATGACAATTCATTTATGTAGACAGAAGAGAACGAAGTACTTTGCAACAGACTATGCCAGACCAGCATTTAGTTTATTGTAAACTTATTGTATGTTTGAGAAACAGTGAAATTCTCTTTGGTATAGAGAGATAAATTTTATGTTTCTCTATGTCCATGTTAAACGAAATCTCTTTCGCCTACGCCTGTGTGGAAACAGACAGATGGATAGATAAGCTTAATTCGATCGGTATAATAAAAGGTGAGTTCTTCATAAGCCCTTCTGGGTGTTATACACGTCCCCACAACCTTAATATACCCTGTACCACAAGTGGTGTAGGGTATAATGATATCTACATTACAATTTAGTTTTTATCTATTGTGGATGTATATTGCGCACCTTGTTGTTCAGTTTCAAATAATATATTTAGTCCTCTATATGGACTGTTGTACACGCACAGACTCTTTCATTAAGCAGAAAAACACATTGCCGAAGAAACTTACCTGAGTAACTAGTCAACATTATCTTGTATTGACTAAGAATATTTTTAGGGCAGTCCCGTTGTATTTTTCTACGCTTTCACCAACTGATTCCTGCAGCGTGGTCTTCCTCATGATCATAAAATTATCTAAATAAATAACTCAGTCAAAAATGATCTTCAAATAAATTATCTCCAATAAAACAGTATTTTCAATATAAAATATGTATGAAGACATTCATTCATACAATGCGACTCAATTGAATGCCAGTACTTGCTTTGATATTAATTGCTCAAGGTTCTTATTACCCAACAATTTATTGTGTGAAGTAAAATGTTATTGATTTTGTTTTCAATACAAGTTTACTATTTCCCATGGATTTGGCTATAAATTTTACATACACATGTACATACACAAACTTGTGTAAATATATATGTATTTCGAAATTCAAAAACATAAGCATATAATATATAGTTACTTGCAAGCGCAAAAGTAACCATAATTCAATGATATCATGTCCTTGTGCTTTCAAGGTGCACTCAATGCACGTCTGCAGATAACTATCAGTAAAGTCCTCTTATGCACAGGCTTGTTTAAGGCATAGTTCGTGTTAGAGGTGAACATTGTTATTATATCCCCTTTTAAGATCGAATGTGATGCTAAATGTCTTGATTTTTATATATGAAGAAGAGGAAGAATAATTTAAAAAAAAAAAACAAGTGTTTTCTAAAGTATTTCATTTCCAAAATTTTTTCAAAAAAACATTTCTTTGCACTTAATGTCACCTGGAATTTATGGTTCGTATTGAAAAATTTATTCAGTATAAAATAAATTCTCTTAAACATCATATTTGTTAATAGTTCTTAGCATTTTGTTAAATTTAAAAAATAAAAAAAAATAAAAATTCTAAATATACGTACGCGTCCTAATGTCGGAGCGTCCATCCCATGCTATGAAGTCGTGAGCTTTATCTTGCAGTGATGGCAACACGATTACCGAAATCTGGATAAAAATATTAATCCAGGCACAAATTTTCTCCCAAACCTCCACTCAACATCTAAAGATCGACATAAGTCCAGGCGTAATCGTCCCTTAACTGCGGTATTGCTTGAGGCAACAATTTATGCAATGATTGTCGTACGCTTAAGAATATTTGATTGTAACGTGTGCTTTGGCTTTCTATATTTTGGATTTTGATAGAAGAAAAATGTTCGTAATGAAGATTGGTGTTAAAAATGTATTGTCAAAAAAGCAAAGAAAAGAAAAGAAAAATAAAATCTCATAAGGAGTTGCTATAAAAAACAAAAAAAAAAAAATAGGAAGAATATATTCCTACCGATAAATACCGACAATTTTGATAGATGCGGTATTCATTTCGTTTTTGTCCAATCCAATCAGTAAGATCTCCTCTTTCTGACAATATACATGAGTGCAGAGTATTGGAAGAACCTCTTCCGACTATGTCGGAGGATGTTGATGATAACTTGAATTCATACATTCTGCTAAGTTATAAGGGCGAGCATTCTGTAGCGTACATTTTAAGAAAATTTGAAAATTGAATTTGAGATCTCCGGACGGGTGGTTTTCAAAAGGACAACACAGCGTTGGTCTATAAAAAATATGTATAAGAGTATAGTATATAGAGAAAGTGATTGCCTGGAATCATGCTCTTTTAAAGATATTGGAACATGGAACATTTTTTCCTACTTTGAGGTTTCTATAAACAGTTTACAAGTGAAAAGAATTTTTTAGTTGTTGTTGTTGGGCTTGACAATATACGATTAGAAAATGCAAAGAGGACGCAAGTATGTTGATCAAAGTATATTTGCTATCTTTTGAAAGGTATTGAAAGATATGAAAGGCACATGGAGCAACTATACTCTAAACGTTTTTATAGCAAGTAATGAAAAAGATATTTAGGTTCTGGTGAAACTTCCCTCACATATATTGTACGCATAATTATTAATAGCCTTTCACATCAACTAAACCTTTAATATTCGTGTAAGCGAAAGTAATAAAAAAAAATATATGTAATTTTTACCGCCATACGGCTAACATTGAATCTCTAGCAAGTAAAATTCTTGACAAGGCAAATATCTGAGGGAAAGTCTTTATTCGAGTCACGTGATGAAAAATTTACTATTTTTACATGTTTTTACATGTTTTTCTCTGTATCGCAGTTAGTAGACTTTTACATTAGGTGTGTCGTCACAAAATATGACTGAATTATTCGTTCAGAAAGCTGCGGGAATTGTATCTCATTTCATTTTATTATACACTCATTAAAGGAGAAAACAAAGGAATAATAAATACTTCTTTTAATGCGTCTCTTCAAGGATCTGATGTTATTGACTTTACTTCGCCCACATCCCTGTACGTACGTGTGCTCATTATTCTACGTTGTCTGCCTGCTTTCGTATGTATTGACTTTATAATCTGTTATTGTAGTAAAAAACTTGGAGTTATTTTATTACTTTCTGAGTTTTATGTTCTTTTCTTTTGGATGTTTTGGAAAAAAATGTCAATTTAGTTTAAAATTTATAGCCAAACGTAGAGTTTTCTTCCACTCTTTCCTAATATACTTCCGTAGCTTATTGCACTTTAGTTTAGTTCCTTCTTAGATTAGAGAATTTGTGGTGTAACCGGTATATAGTTGGGAAACCGTACATACATGTAAGATGTTTACGACTTTTTCCGTTGGCATCCCACCTAAATGGGTTTCCAAAGCAATCAAGTTATTTGTAGGTAATTGGTGCAGGCAAACAATTTACGACTTGTCAGTTGGGAAAAAAAAAGGAGTAGATAGAGGGAGACGACAAAAGGACAAGGCAGTGGAAAATGCACACTTACACCGCAAAATAAAAAGCAATATTTTAAGAAACTCTTTTTTTTTTTTTTGCTTTTTTTTTTAACGAAAATAAAATGTTAAAGAGCAACGCAAATTACTTTGTGATTTAAAATAAATTTTCTCAATTATTGTACACTTTAGGTGAATGGAGTGTGTTTTCATTTCTCTTTAGTTTGGCGAAGAAATTGCGTGAATCAAGTGAACTTGCATATAGCAATCAAAAGTGACATTTAGTCATTTAAAAAAAAAAAAAAAAAACAAAACAAAACAAAACAAACGAAACCATGTTAAAGTAAACACAAAAGTCATCAGTGCATGCCTGCGAACATTTTGAAGCATGTGGCTTGGGCACATGGTAATGAAGTCCTTGATGTGACATTGTGTTGCTTATGAGAAACGTATAAAAATAATATAATTAAACTAATGAGTAAAATGTTACATAAAATACAAGCACATACAGAGAGAGACAGATACTGTTGTAAAAATAATATCACTTCAACGCTCATGTACACACAGTTGAGCTACTAGATAGATATATTTGTACGGAAGAAATGTAAAAAGCATGTGTAGGCGTCGTCTGAATAAGTGTTATTATCTGATTTCATTCGTAGAAGTGTACGTAAAAGTGACGTATGCTTTAGGCTGAGCAAATACCCTTGAGTATCCATGTTTTTAACTTTATGTTCGAATTGTTTGTTGCTTGAGCTCAATCTATTGCGTGCTTTTTAATAATTAGTAATGTCTAATGTCGCATTTGAATGACATATGAGTACAAATTTAAAAATAAATACAAATTTTTCTCTTCTACTTTTTGTTACTTCAAACGTAGGCCTATCATCGGGTAATGGTCATTTTTTTAACCATGTTTTAAGCAGAGTAACATTTCACGCTTTATGAAGTCGTCATAAGCGTTGAGTAGTAGAACTGTTTATGCAAGTGCGTGCTTATCCTTCAATTTTAATGCATCATGCATTTTTGCACCGATTTTTTGATAAAACTACCATGGAAAGCCACAGCTAAACAGTTAACGAAAAGCGAAAGTAAGGTCGACTTAATATCTTATGCTACAGTAGTAAAGGTTACCCCTATACATATGACGCATGCATTTCTCTATTTAATTTTAATATTCAGTCTTTAGGTCTTGGGTAAAATTTTTATCTTTTTTATTTTTTTGTGTAGCGTGGGAAACGAACAAGAATTTTCTAAACTATGCAATAAGTCATGATTGGTATAAATTACATAAAATGAACCAATGAAATGAACTTTCGTAAATGGAAATAAAGTAAAATCGATAAAGTGCATTAAAGCGTTGACGAGAAGGGCAATATAGGCACAAAGTTCAAGCATCAAGGTAAAAACCTTGAAACAAAAGCACAGGTTGAAGTAGTTCTCAAACGCATATCAAATGTTTAATAACCAACTGTTAGCGAACTAATGTGAAACGTAATGCAGAAAAATGAATTCCATTGTTTTCCGTAATTGTGATTTCATGAAAGAAACCATGATTTAAAAATTTTTTTTAAAAAAAAATCGCTTTTATAAAGCGTGACACCACCATATGTTGGTGAAACCTTATCCGATATTCTTAAATCAAACCAGGAAATTATTTTCTTATTGCTTTCCAATACAGGATGAAAAATGGTTTTCTGAGCTATCGGAACACGTAATTCACTGCCTCCGCCAGTTCCATTCTTTTATGAGTTATGAAGAACAATTTTCGCTAATAAGAGTTCTTATCATAGCCAATAGTTTTGCTAGTAATGTCTAGTCTAAGCCACTCCGCGTAAAAGACTGCATTTAATCCATTAATATTTTTGTATAGAGTGCATTTTTTCGTTTCTAGCTTTCAAGGGCATTTTCTGTGAACTTTTCAACTCTACTCATTTTTTCCTTCTTTCCTTCAAAGCGAATACCAGCTTAGTTGCTATCTAGTAAAAAGGACCCTTCCTTGGCTATTATTTGTTGGTACGTTGTTGCTACGTTAGCATAGGCGTCATCTCCTGATAATAACTTAGATATTTTTAAAGAAATTCAATTCCGTGTATTCCCGACAACCCTTGTTTTATATACAAAACCAACTTGTTACGACGAAAAGCTTATTTTTTTCAACCCATAGGTTTAATAACAGAACATGCCTGTGATGTTAGAAATAAAAATTGAACCTTGAAAGAAAGTAGACATTTTTAATGCGAAAATTAAATCAAATATTAAAAGACGGTCTGAAATTATGGGATAAAAAACTGAAGGAATCTCTTCAAAAGTGCAAGAAGCGGTAAAAGTCATTGCCACCTTCGTCTTGAAAGCAAAAGGAATCGTTCGCTAATGGAAGGTCGAATTTGACAGCAAGCTGTTCAAAATAGTATGCAATTATGTTTAGAAATTTTGTTGCTTAGCAAACGTAACTATAATGTAATATTGTTGGTGCTTTCGTATCGTCGCGATATTGGGAAAGTAAAAAGGTGAAAGTCGATATTCGAGCATATAAGAAAATATTGCAAATGTTGTAAATTTGTAATTCACAATATTGGGTGTAGATGAGGTGCAGCTATCTTGGATAAAATTTCATTGCTATTTCATCGTTTGAGGATAAATTCGAGCAAAAGTCGTTTTTTTTTTTTTTCTTGTTTAATTCATATAATGAAATATTAATTTCTGAAGTAAAAATGTATATAAATTTTTTTCTACTTTTGACGGATAAATTTTAATATTACACCAAAGAAAACTTATTGCAAATAAACATACGGAGCGCACATGTTACTACTGAGTGATTATATATATAATTTCTTGTTATTTCTTAGAGCGAAAGTAAATGGCACATAAAGCTAACAAGGCCACTTTAGTAACAGCTGGAAAATACAATACAAAGCTCACTTAATTGTAATGATTGATTCACTCAAATGTTTGCAAATAATTGTTTATTTATCCTCACATTTATTGTCCGTTCGGTGCAAACATAAACGCAGACAAAATATTTAAATATTTCATTGCTTTTTACATCATAAGTAAGTACAAATTTATTGCGAACACATTCACTGATAATAAATTTGCTTTGTTGTGAGATGCGTCAGGCGTTGTTGCAACCATAAATCATAAACTGCTTCGGTTAAAGCTAAAATGATTGACGAGCTGTTGTAAACCGTCGGTGAAATATTCGAAATGATGTCTATAAATGCGAAAAAAAAAACTAGTTTCGTTATACCGTAACGCGTAATGCAACGGTTATATTGCTTCTAGTATACATTGCGTTATTTCCGTAGGTCCGTATTACGTTGGCGCGAATTCAAAATCATTTTTTAAATCAACTTGAGTTTATCTACTTTCTTGTCCATTCTCCTACTCGATGTCGGGAATTTTTGAAATGGAACACTGACATGCTTTGACCCAATCACGAACCCTACTGAAAATAAAGTGTGTGTCTGACAATTTACTTTATAATGAAAACAATTTACAATTTTCAGAAATTTTCAACAAAAATCATTCAGTAACAATACTTCAATGTATTGAATTCCTATGAAAAAATGCGGTCTGATAAGCCAACATATTTAACTTAACTTCACTTATAATCGTTTGTAAGAAAATCAGGGTGTTATAAGAAAGGGTGATATAAGAAAAAGTTCCACTTTTTTGGGAACTTGGTTTTTAATATTAGTAACATTGTTGAAAGGGACTAAAAAATATATATTCCCTTTATGATCAACTTTCAATGAAAAATCGCGAATCGTGTTCCATGTCATCATTTTCACCTTTTAGTTTAAGAAGGACTTGGAAATTATATATAATTTTAGTGTAAGACTACCGCCTGCTATAAGTTGGTAACAATATCATGATATTTTTCATATGCAGTCGTGGTTCTTCCAAATTTTTGGAGAACATTATTGCTTCCTACATAAACTTTGACAAATATAGACGACGTTGCTACTTTTGTACGACACAAACGAAATGGTTACAGATGCGTTAGAATTTTTAAATAGTGGCTCCAAACCTGATAACGACGTTTTTGTAGCCGAACAAACACCGTTGAATTCACATTTTGCAAAACGAAAGGTAATTTGTCTTAAAGCAGAGAAAAAAAACAAAATGCGACAAACTTATGAAAGAATTTAAAAGTGAAAATACCGAATTATGCCAAAAGAACAAACAACAACTCATTAAGTGTAAATATTTCATTTTTTCTGTTCTGTGTGCTTTTTTATATGTTAATATTGCAGCAAGACATGAATACACATATGGCAAGACATGGATTCATGGTGATGATAAATTGATTTCGTTATGAGAAAAGTTAAAAAAGAATTTTATACGAACTAAAGCACAGAGCTTTAGATGATGCATGTAATGTTATTGCGGTTAGTTCCTGCAGCTTATTTCGTTCGTCAACAATGTAGGCTTTGAGATTTCTGTGTCATATGTATGAACTTTACAAATTTAATTAAATTTTCATTTTATTTATTATGTTTGTTCACATTTACTGGCGCATTATGTAATCAGATCCGCCCTGTCTTTTTACTACGTTTTCAAAGAAATCGCAATTATTTACGAGACTCAATAAAATAAATAGTACGTCGCTCGATAATTCCCGAAACTAACACATGGTTATGCTACTATGTCTAATATCAGAGGTATATTATTTTCAAAAAATTGCAAGGCTGTCAAAAAATTTCATAGCACTTCGATCACTACGGTTACTGGAAGCCAAAGCCCTAGAAAAATGCGAATTTATTGTGTTTATCAAGCATTGCCTTTTGATAAAGCTCTTCTTCGAAGATAACCACATATTGTATGGTTGGTTTGCTGACTTTAAAAGAGTAAACAAATACTGGTGGTACTGAATAAAGTGAAAAAAAATTTCGATAAATGAATTCGCAAAGAGATAACCGACATTGGAAAGATATTGCATTGTATTGGAAATTTAGGGATATTTAGGCGTGGGGGAGTTTTTCCAAATGGCTTTCGCCTTTACTGACTGTGGCCGCAGAATTATCTTGCTGCTCAGAGCCCCAGTCAACGTTATCTTTCTGGAAATCTTAAGTTAGATAAAATGATGATATGCTTGTTCTATCTATAGTCGTTCTATGAACAAGATATGAACATGTTAGCGGAGCTTTGTGCTGATGATACCGCCTATAAAGCAGATTTCTTGAATGAATTTTGAAATTTTGCAAACAAAAATAATTTTTATTTCTTGATTTGTCCCGAAACTTATTGACGGACGTATTACATGAAATCAATGTGGCCGACTTATCCTTAAGGGATTTTAAAAGCAAAGCTTGACAAAATGCAAACAAACAAGTTTAGCATGTTTCTGAATCATTTACGTCGGCATAATAAACAGAAAGAGAAAAGAAAAAAAAAACATGCACATTTTATCCAAGAGATAAAATTAGGCCAATATAGTGTGGCATATACAGTAGAATGACTAAAGTTATGAGAGACATAAATCAATTTAATTTTGTTTTTGTTTTATTGAGCAAACATTTGGAAAATTTCTATTTTGACTACATTTTTACCACAATTTGGTTTAAAAAAAAAATAGAAACGGCAAAGATACATTACATGCAACTGGGACCGAATTTTCTGATACTCTCAAATTAGTACGTTTGAAAAAACAGAATGTTTCGAAAAAAATTAAATTTCCATAACTCTACTCAAAGGGATGTCAATTTAGCTACTTTGCTATTAGGTTGGATTTTTTTTATAAAAAATTTATTTTCCAATTTTTTTCTGTCTTTAGTATTTTAAAAATCTCTGATTTCATTTGATTTACTTCGAATTCCTTAGCTGCGATAACTTCAAAACTAAGCATCGCATTTTAATTTTCAAACGGATCTTATTCGAACTTAACGATTCTCAAAAAAAACGTTGATTATCGAGTAGATGGAAATGCATGGAATAATGGTGATGAAGAATAACAGTGAATGGCAGTTAGTAAGCAATCGGACCGACGTGAAAAAATGAAGACTAATGGACAGACGGAGGTAAACAGAAAGAAGAACACTAAACTAATCAGTAAGCGGACATCAGTGTAAAGTGCATGGACTGATGAAGATTTTATATATACTTGGATTCGATATTGCACGTAACGTCATAGATATCCGGCTTACTGTCATACACTTTACGTCCGCGGGAGTGTGAAGAGCTTTGATTTTGCTGCGATTTCTAGAATTAATTAAAAAAAGTCAACAGAAAGGTGATCTAAAATTTTTCGCTTAAATTTGGGTTAATGTTCAATATTTCGTACCGATAAAAACAATCTGCTTTTATATATGTGCAGCATATAATGTACTTCCCAGATCCATTTATGCTATGGAAAATTTAATATACCATCTATTTTATAATATGCAAGCAAGATTAACTTATTATTGCGTGTCAGAAGAATTGGCGATGCGGACGTTAATTGCTTATTATACGCTCATAAAAATCCATTCGTTCCGAGTTCATAAGCTTACAAATATTATAATCAAATGTTTTCATGTTAATAGCAAAGAAAAAAAGAAAGAAAAAATTCATTAAGTTTTTAAGTTTCTAATATAAAGGTGAGTTAAGTAAGTAATTTGTGTAGACAACAAATACGTTAGAGATGAATTTATATAAAATCGTCATTTTTTACAGAGAAATTTTTTTGGCCTTAAAAATGTTTTATACTTGGAATTGCTATTGCAAAGTAGACTTAAAGTTTTTGTTCTATCGAAGACGAGGGTATATTAAATTCGCCAAATGCTTTTAAGGTGTAGCGAAAAATATTCATTAGAAATGCTTATACTCAAGTGTACGTGCTCTTGCTTAGTGTAAATATAAAAAAAAGACTTAGTTATATAACTGCCTAAGTCTTTCGGGCAATTTGCTTATTGCGATTGTGTTCAGTTACTTTCATTAAGTTTTGCCTGAGAAAAAACAATATGACTGTAAATACGCACACTTAATATCGTCTGTTCCGGAATACGTTCGGAAATTACTTAAATCGATGGGAAAGTTCGGTTACAATAACCGACAATATGGGGAACGTTCCTATATAGGTATAGGGGTGTGGGTGGTTATAGGTCACTATTGCTTTGAGCATGTTGAGTGTGCTAAGCTTTCGGTAACGTATATGTACGCGTACTTGTCGGATGTATGTATTATTACATCTGTCATGAATGGTTACATTTGCTGAACCTTTGCCAAGCTTAGAAGGGTTACATACATTTTTGATAATGGCGGACTGGAAAACGGTTTAGGAAACCTCTCTAGCTTGTGTTTGTCATCGATTTCTCCGTTTGTTGTGCAAACAATTACAAGGCACTTTAGCGTGAATTGATCCATTGATGTTCGTGAGGCCAAATTTGCGAGTTAGCTAAACCGAGTCGTAGATGAAAGCTTTTCTTCGAAAGTGACGATGCTTATGTTATAATATTTTTATTGTCTTATAAAATGTGACGTTTATGTACGTCTTCTGCGTGACATGTGAATATGGCAATCATTGGGCCTATAAGGTTCACTGCAGCTAAAGCCTTTGCGTCGGTTTTGGATTTGCGCGTCGATATCATACCTATGTTGATGACAACGATACAGTGAGTGTACAGCGTTTACCGACCCGGGCACATTTCCATTAAACTGCGGTCGCTTGTCTCTCTCTTTCCCCTTTCTCACTTTCCGACCGTCGCCAGACTACATGAATGGGGGAAATCCTCATTCATTCCTAAAAACTGAAGCAAAACAAAAACAAAAAAAAAAAACAAAAAAACAATGAAACAAATAGCGAGTATCAAGAGGTTCGATTCAAACTAAAACTAATTTCTTTTTCATTTGCTTTTATGACATTATGTATGTATTTATTTATTTTTTTTTTTTATCTACATTCGTTTATATTTTTATTGCGAGTTTGCATGTCTTGTATAAAAAATGGTTTTTCGCTTTTGAAAAACATACACCATTACTATAATATAATGGTGTAAATAAAAAAAAATGACAAGTTAAAATTAAAACAGGATGTTGAAATTATTAAAATAATATTTATTCTAAAGAAATTTTCGTGGGTGTGCTTCAATGACAGTTTTTCCCGCATACGATGTATGCCAAACATATTTAGTTCTATTATTATAAAATGAAAAAAAAAAAAAAAAAAAAGAAAAAGAAAAATGCAAAAGCATTGAATATAAACGACGCCATTGATGGCAATCATGGCCTTGTCTACGCTAAACACACATATCAATAATTGAACTCACGCACGTATTGCACTTTATAACCCTTAGGTGTGTGTTCTCAGCACCACATGTGAGTTGTTTTGTCTGTTCTATTGCTTTTCAAGCATTTTCTTTGCTGTCACAAGATAAACTTTACGACTGAACAATTTTTGTGTGTTACTATTTTATTTTACACCCACACACACGCGAAAAGAAAAACTAATGAGAAAATTACAAGTGTCTGTGACCGAATCTTTTATATCCGCTACCTTTATATAAAGAGAAAACTAAAAAAAAAAAACAAAATCGAGAAATTTCGATATTCTGGTGGGCGTGGGTGATCTCTTCCCTTTATATAAAAGACACATGGAATATGTGGGCATTTATTCCAATTCACGAATAGTGAGCAAAAAACGAAAAAAAGATAGAGGTGTTGTTAGCTTAAAATGCGGTCCGTGCCTTAGTCGATTTGGCCAATTTTTAAATACCAACTTATCTGCAAGAACTTCCATGCCATTCCTGCCAAATTTGAAGTCCGTATTTCCATCTTTAAGACCGGGAGAATGATTACCACAGACATTATACAGACGGACATGGTTAAACGGAATGCGAATTTGAGACTGGCTACGAACATATATATATATATGCATACGTATACTTTATGGTATATATGAAGTTCCCGTCTGAGTGTTGCAAGCAAATGTGACAAAGTGAATAACACCCGGATATAATAATGGGTTTGCCTAACATAAGCGAAAACTTTTACATGTAACTACACAACATCCACAGAATTTAAGGATTTTGCGCACGTATGCACAGTCAAAACTGGTGTTGTATTGTTTTGATTATCACTTAAATATGTACGCTTGAATGCGTGTTCATTGTGTTTCATTTGCTTATGTCTTCAGAATGTAGATAGATTGTGTTTCAAAAATTTACAAACAATTTCTTAATAATAACATAAATATTTTTTTTGATTTTCTTACAGCTCGTAAACTTTTATCAGCCTGACTAATAAATCGAAAAGATGGTGAGTATTAAATTTCGTCGTATATGCGAGAAAGTAACAAAAATCTATTAAAGATAATCAGGTTTTCACTTGGTGTGTTTTTACGAAATGTGACGAGAAAATGTTTGCTGGAAAAAAAACAATTATTTTTTTGGGTCTTTTTGGCTTCTTTACAAGAAAAGGGAAAGAAAGGAAATTAAAGAGAAATGAAAAACTTGGCTGGAACTGTTTCTTTCATATAGCATTAGTTTTTCACATTGAATTGTGGCCGCTATCAGCAAAATGGAATTTCATTTTCATTATCCATTCATTTCTGTAGTTACTTTAGTAACTGGAAGAGATCTATAGACAGATGAGCGGATAGATGAATGACGTAATACATGAGAAAGTGTTTTCGTGGTAGATATCTTCCGATTTGTTCAATTTACTTGTTTGCAAAATCTCTAGAGGTATAGAGGCTTTCAGTATCTGATCCCAAATTATTATAAAAGTTTCGGAATCTTTATTGCTTTTATTGACATTGAGGATGAATACGACCGCTTACATATGGGGCCAAATTATTGTAATTGCCTTTTAAAATGAACGGCAGGAAGACTATGGAGAGCATTCCGTAAGAATGGAAACATATGCTCGGAATTTCATCTGATTAATCAAAATCTTAAATTTGTCTCTTCTTTAATTTGAATTCTTAAATTCGTTTAAAATTCCTTCGTAAGTTTGCGAGAGATAGCAAAAATTAGAAAATTCGTAGTTCACTGCTTAGTATTATGTCCATACTTCACTGCACTTCAAGAGGATCTCGCTGATGCATATTTTGTACGCTGCAATCGAAATGAAAGATTTAATATACGACAAATTCTCTCTAGTGCGATATAATGTCTTTTTCCCTTCTTGTTGTTGTCATGTATGTGCTTCGCCGTGACATAAAAGCAGTCAACACGAGAACGGTGATTGTTCTTAATTAATGCAACAAATTTTTAACACATTTTCGAGTGATGGCGTTTTCAGTTAACTCGTGATGGTATGTTTATACACGATAACGTCTTTAAACTCCCTATGGCTGTTTTAAGAGGGTTAAAGTACGCTGTTATAGATATGCAACAACATGCAAATATATTAAGTATATAAGGGTATCAGGACTCTCAGAACAATAAGGACGCTGTTGTTATGAGTTTGTGTGCTTACTTGTTGTACACAACTTGTGTATACGAATTCTTAAAATAATTTTCTGACACTTAAGATTCCATGTTAGAATTACATAAAAGGTGTGAATATTAAGGAAAAAATGCATAATTATATGCGAATATGTAAAAATATGGATGCAATATGGATGCGAATATGTTAAAGTAAAAATATTCATCATAGTTATTTTTCGTTTAGCTGTACTTTTTTGAATAAAAAGAATTTCTTTAAAGTAATCGTTTCTATGCGCTCATAATGTGCTCATAACAATGCGCTTACTTAAAAAGTGATAGGCGACAACATTTTACGAATCTACAAACCCGATTAATTTATTTCATCACAGCAAGCAGTTCAGGCCCTACACGATTATACGTCTACGTGTACAGAGATTCTGAATCATTTAAGCCCCGATTACCGTGGAAATAACATTTTGTTGGGCGATTTGATGGGAACATTTTTTGTTACATCTGCAAAATGAAAATTCATTCTTGAATGTGGGGTAAACAACAACACACCTGAAACTTTGAATGTTTAATAACTGCTTGTTATCGTTGTTACATCGTCCTTATATCGAATAACCACTGGTTATCATTATCGTTATAAATAATGAGGGAATATAGTCTAGCTTAGCTGAATCGATAATGGCATAACCCTTTTAGATTGGCACATATCCCCTAGCCTCTTTCCCTCCCCCTCTCTTCCTAGGCTCCCTCTTTCTTCATCTTTCCACTTCTTTCTGGTAGTTTCTGGTAGTGTTACATGTATAAGGGACACGCCTTGAGTTATTGGTCATTTTAAAAGAAAAAAATTAAGTGGAGAATGGTGGAACTAATCGTTATAAAATTTTAAGTATATTTAATTCCAGTTCTCCATTCATCCGTCCGTCCGTCCGTCCATAAATTTGTTCGCGGTCGTTCCTTATTTATATCCTCGCACACCATATATACATACGTTCGCGATGTGCGTGTATATTCGACTGTTTTATTATTCGCTTGAAATCCCTTTTGCAGAAAAACGAGAGATAAAAAATGCGAATACGAGCAACATAGCACTCTCAGAATGGGCAGCCGAGTTTAAAATTGCCTGATCAGCTAAGTAACAACCACACTTATGTTTAGCTGATAAAAAAAAAACAAAAATAATCTGAATTTCAAACATAATTATTTTCGAACCTGTGTGTGTAGATTACGCCGTAGACGCCTATGAAAGTAGTAATAATACGCGTAAACAATGTTCAATGGAGTTCATTTCAAAATGTTCTAACCTTTTCGAGAAATAATAAAAATGCTAATATGTAAAAGAATCCATTCTGATCTCACTCTCGTTCCCCTCACTTTTATTCTTCAGAATTTTCTTTGCATTTTGAATGCAAAACAACAATTTTTTTTCTTTATTAAAATTTTAATATTAATTCATCGCATAATAGAAATTGTGCATGAATTGTGTGTGTGTGTGTGTGTGTGTGTGTGTGTGTATCTAGAAGATAGATATGCATTGGGGAATGCACATATATATATTCCCTATGAGAATTTCAAGAAATATGTGCAAATAGAATCCAAGAATAATGTAATGAATGCATTTCAATGCGCATTCATTTTCAATGAGTCGATTAAATAAAAGCCCAGAGAGAGATAAATAAGCAAAATTATGCTTAAAAGAAGAAATTGAAAGAATTGAACTATAAAACGTACACAAAAAACTGAATTGACTCTTATTTACTTTATTATTCGCCTATAAATTTCTAATCTTTGCACACAATTTGTGAATAAAAACTTATTTACACTTCTAGAAATCGATTATGGATTAGTTTCAAGAATTGAATTTCTTTTTTTTTTTTTTTATTTATTATCATCATTCGCAAAGTGGGTCAAGTAGTTTGATTAAATCAATTAAAGATAAAATAAATTTTTTTTTTGAATGAATGTTTTACGATGCAAGACGTCTAATGTATATGTTTAGGTTGTGGGATTCCAATTTTCTTGGTGGGATTGAATAAAATTGATTTTGCTCTTACTACTACTTAGCTTTAAAGCAGAAAGCCACTTTGGTCAGTAAACTATTTGCTAGAAAAAGGGCACAGATAGAGGTGAAGATACCTTTAAACTTCACAGGAGACTTCATTGAAAAAAGATTAACTGACATTAATGTTGGAAGACATGTAAATCCATTTTATATGATGTACTTATGCTGGATGTAGGGATTTGCATATTACAGAGATTAAGATAAAAAAAAAAAACACACACACACACAATAGGTTACTTGTTCTGAGTGGTTGTATATAAATATGCCAGGTTTAATTGAAAAGGTTGTAGAATCACTAACAGAAGTAGAGAGGCAATATATATGTTTTACTAGATTTTCACTCAGATATTTAGCAAACGCACCAAAGATTTAAGGGTGAAAACAATCTCTATCTCTATGTCAATTACCGATCGACTGTTTTTCTTTTAATAGAAGCACTTAGGGATGTCCTGTAGTACATGTAGCAGGGTGATGGTCCGAAAAAAGTGCGGAAAGAGAGAAAGAAAAGAAGTGGACGCAGCTCAGAGCTTGTGCACTGAGATGTGCTTGCAATCAAAAGATTACTTAATAGTGCGTCGCATAAAAAGTATCATCTCTTTATTTCTCACTATTCATCATATGTTTTATTGCAAATAAAACCGTAGTTTGTGCTCATCGAGATCGAGATTATATTTAATTTAATAATTTAACTTAATAATTTTGAAAGCAGAGTAAACTTTAGTTGTTTAAGATTTAAGGACTAGCCTAAGCGATAGTGGAATAAAATAAGACTTACGCCTTTGTGGTCTTATGGTTATAAAGACTCGAACTCCGGAGAAAGAGCGCTATTTCAGCGCAAAAAAAGAATAATTTTTTTATCATTAGTGCCACTTGACAGATATATTATTGCAATGGTCCAGTTGAGTGCATATTATCGATGCGCATTCAAAATACCCCTAAGATCTGCTCGATTCACAAATATGTAGTTAGCGAAAACTATCTTCATTATATGCAAACAGTAACTATGGCGATCGTAGTCTTTCGGAATCTTTATTTAAAATTGCTTTTAAGGAATGAAATAAACGAATTAAGCGACCGAAAAAATGGATAGGGCATTAACGAAAACCCGTTTGTATACTGCAGACGGGAATTAAGGGAAAAAATGGATAGGGCGTGTGTATACTGCAGAGCGGTAAAAATACAATTTTAAGTACAAAAAAAGTTTTCTTGATTTCACTTGACAAAGTTTTCATCCAGCCGAGCATATTGCCGTTTGTTTTTGATTAGCCTAAGCAAAAGCCACAACGACAATTCAAAACACATTTTGTCGCATCTGTTTTCTATTGTCTATCTATAGAAAGTAATGGACAAGATTGAGTGATCCAGCAAATTGTAGCTCTACGGTACTACGGTATTATCGATTACTGTCTTAATCTTTTAAAGCGAATAACGAAAATAGTACACAATCTCAGCCAAGTGGTAAGAGAGAAAACTTTGTATAATATTTACAGATTCATTTATTTATTTTTTTATTATACCGTTCTACGCTGCAGTGATTTTTAATATTTACTTATATTATTTATGTATTTATTTATTTAAAACTTGATGCGCGCCATGCAGCACCGTCGCGTTTTGTATTTGTTTAATGCTTTTCTTTTATTTTACAAGCATTTAAATGTAGTTTCGTGCTATTGCTATCCAAATATATATATATGTAAATAAATGTTCATTTACAAATATTACGTACACATCGTGTCATGCGGAAAACCGCAGTAAAAACAATTGTAAATGAATAAGTAAATAAACAATAAATAAATGATAAATAAATAAATACGTAAGACAATGGGAATGACAAGCGCAGCGATAAAATCATTATCTGTTTTCGATGTAAATATTCATTTGTTTTAATTAAAACCCAAAACGAAAGAAATTAATTTTAATTAAAATAAATTTTCATTTATATCTTGTAATTATTTAGAGTTTCATTAATGAAATGAGATTAAAAAATTTTAAAATCAATCGCTTAGAACTCCTATCGTCCACGTGCATGTAAATTGGAATTCCTTTCATACGAAACTTTTAAAAGAAGTTTTCATTAAATATTTTTACCAAATTAAATAAATACTAATACTAGAACACCCATAGGCCATTCCCCGGAACACTTACGTGGTCATCCTTTTCAATTCCAAGTTTGAACTCTGATCAATAGCGACGTCCTTATATTTTGAATAAAAAATTTCCAAAATGGGAATTGTGAATATCCAGTCTGTCACATACACTCTAACATCGTAAATTTTGTTTATCTGTGTCTGTGGCTCTGAAACTTTGTCTCTTTTAAGTAAATATTTCAAAAATGGTCAGCAGTTGCTTTGCGTTCGACAAATTAAACTTTTGAAAAAATTGTTTCTAAAGCATTCAAAATGTGATTGGTATCCAGCAAAACAATCCTTTAAAGATTTCTTATGTTTACACGGACAACAGGAAGTCGCAACAAAATTTCATTGATTTGAAATAGTTTTCAAATTCCTTCAAACTAAAAAAAACTTGTTTGTTTGCATACGTAAGTAACGTACTTTATATTCAATCTTTACACACACACACACCTGCCGTCCACTAACATGACATTTCATGGCAAAGCAACACAACCATATTCAAAACATTTAATACGGCAAACTTGAACAACATCGTATCGTTGAATATAACAAAAAATACAAGCAAAGCAGAAATGATAACATGGTGTTAAGCAAACAATGGTAAAGAGTAAATCAATACATCTCGATATCCACGACGTTTCATTCACTTCACAGGCGGACAGATGCAAATGAATGAATAGATTGCTGTGCTCTCTTTAGTCAAAAAAATTGCTTAAACTAAATAATATTGCGCGTAAGGAAAGAGAAAATCTTGCTTTTAAACATATGTCAAAATCTAATACGTATATATATATATATATATAAGGTTTCTGATCCGCCGCACGTTTTCAATATTTGGTATGGTTTTTAATCCACATACCAAACTTTACGCACCCTCTTTAGCAAGTAGGAAAGGGTTTCCTTTCCTTCAAGGGTTTCCTTTTTATTGAAAAATGCGGGAAATCAATAAAATGGAATTATATCTGCGTTTATGTCTATAAAAATGTATAAATGAGTAAATATTCATTCGTGCCAGCACCCCAAGGCCTGCAAGCTTCTGCTTCCCGCTTGTGCGTGCGACTGTATCATCAACATATATAGAAGCTAACAATGTAAATATTGTGTAAGTAATATTACGTATAAAAGGGGCGAGACGAACAATCGTTGCATAACAAACTCAATCAATAAGTCACTCACTATGATTGATCGTAACGTAATGGTATTAAAGTTTCGTCGTAAAAGCAATATAAAAACATCGTAGTGAAGGACGCACGCATGAATATTTACTTATTAATGAGTTGTTTTTTCTTAACACAAAGTTCTCGGAAACACATCTCTATACTTTGGCAAGCATCAATGCGAATACTCAGGTGTAAAAATCAAATATAAATCATCAATGAGTTTATTTACATTAAATTATCTCATATCATAATTTAAGATAAGTCTACTTGAAGAAATAAGATGAAATAAACCTTTGATTGCTTCTGTTCGTGTGAGTGTATGTAAGACTTTTACAATTTATTAATATGTCGTCATCGTTATATCTATAAGTTTGATGGTCTTTTGAATGTTATTCGATGCTCCTGCAAGCCATGTTTACATAAACGTTCCTTTCTCGTATCCTTTCATTTTAACTCATCCTTGAAAAGCGAAAGTACAATTTAGAGACGCATCCCTGTGGGACAATATAAAAATTAATCTTAAATTTTTTCAAGTGTGCTTCGACTTATCTCAGGCTATCTAATATTTATTAGCGATAGAAGAAAGTACAGTGATATGAAAAGTACATAAACATATGCAAATTAAGGCGTGTTATTAGGTTAGGTTGGTGGGATAGAAAGTTGAAACTTGTTATATTACATACACCAATAGTTGGAAGAGAGCATATCGAAAAAAGCAAGCGAGCAAAGAACCTGTAACTCTTTCCGTCTCAAAGAAAGAAAACAGTTTTTGTTAACTGTTTTAATAATGAATTATGTATTCACTGAACATGATGGGTACAAACTTTCGTATTTCCTTCTGTTTACAATGGAAGTGATCCAAAGTTGCTTAAAGGTGCTTAAAAAATAGCCCAAACTTTCTTTGTTAAAATGTCCGAGCCTCGAATAGTAAAGATTTTCTTGGTAGATTGATGAGACGAGAGAGTAGCCATACTGCAAGGGATTCCAAGAACAATTGACCCTATATTATGTACTTTATAACGTCTCTGTTAAAGTAACAGAAGTAACTTTAGAGAATAAAAATATCGTTTACTAAAAATATGATTTACTTAAAGTGAAGAACAGGTCTTATGCTAAATCTTTTTCATCCTCAATGATCCTTTTCTTACTGTTATCCTTAACGCTCCCTGCAACAATATTTCTCCTTTCTTCTCTTTTTCCACAATCCCATTATTTGCTTTTAGTTGTTGAGCTGGCAAGATCGAGATTCAGGTGCGCTATCTTACGATCGATCAGGTGATTTAGTAGATGTATTTTCAGATCTTTGCAAGGTTTGTCGCAAAAATGAAACCGCTTCAAACTGTTTTCCTGAAGGAGGAAACTTAAATTTTGGCCATTGTTTGTGATCAGGCCACAATTAATTTCAAATTATTTAACTCTTTAATAAAATCTGCCGAAAAGTCTTCAATTTAAAGTAGAAAGAATTCACGTACTCTACGTTTATTGTCATCAGGTGCCTTCTATTGTTTATTTATTTCAATTTCCTTACTAGTTACGTTTCAAAATTCAATTAATGTCAAGATAAGGAGAAGAAAAAAAAGATTTAGTGTTAGCCGTATCATTCTGAGATCCGAGAAGAATAACAGGTATATGCATATACTAGCAAGATGAAGGAACCAAAAAGAAGGAAAAAGGCTATGTTCAAAAAGTAAGACCAAATTTAATTTTTTTTAAATGTGTTTATTATACCACGTTTATGTCGCGTTCAAAGTAATCTTCAAACTCAAATAACATTTCTTGTCGTTAGGTATATGACGTTTTGACCGATACGATAACGAACTTATTTCCCGCCAAACAAGCGTTGCAGAGAAAGCAAAAGTCTTTAAGCAACAGGCCCTTTGATTTTTTATCTAAAAGAAGAGGTAGTTTCAGATGACAAATCTTATGAAAGCTACCCCAACAATAGATAAGATTATAATGCACTTTTTTGCGCACCATATTTAATATAATCTCTCGAGAATAAACCTATGAGCTGGTCGTTGTCAAACTTCCAATGAAATCCTTGCATAGAATAATTGGTTCTCGTTCGTGCTTCGTTTTCTATTAATTATTGCAGACATATTGGTTATTGAAAAATGAAAAAAATTCCTATAAAAAAATTTTTTTTTTTCCTTTTTTTCATTGAATATTGATTGCAATAATTTTCCTGACTCTCATTCTCATTAGGTTGGAAATAAACCAAAAAAAAAAAATTTTTTCTGTTCAATACCTAAATATCTATAATGAATGAATGTATTTAATGCCTCGCAGACATTTAGCACACAACTGCAATAAACATCAACAAAAGCTAACACATACATACGTAATTAAATGTAGCTGGTTGATGGGCAAGCAAAGCTCGCTGCATTGTACTGATTGCATACTTTTTATATGGCAATAATTAACCATACATATAAACTAACAATTATCGAAATTTTCAGCGCAGCCATTGAGATAAGTTTTTATATGAGAAAAAAACAAAAAATTCTACCGTCTCTGTGCATGTGTGCGAGTAAATGAATTCAATTAGCGACATTTCGAAAGCGTACAGATTTTATGTTGGTTTAAAACTAGTACACACATTCGCATACAAACCCCCACGGATGTACGCACGCACGGACACAAGCAGACCAAAAAGGCAATAAATGGTAGAAAAACAATTTTGGTCTGCAATAAAATTAAATTCAAATTTATTTTAATTTTGCAGAAAAACAAAATCATTTTATTAAATTTTCAAATAAATAAGCGGAATTTATTTTATTGAAATATTACATACAACGTAATGTGTGAATATGTGAAGCACATTTTCTAATAATAATGATATTAACGACCAGAATCATGCCCATCAAATGATCGAAATAATTGCTTAACCGAATAGAAAGTTGACAGAGAGTTCAGTTTTTGAACGATAATCAGTTAAATTTAAATCAATTTAGTTATGAATGAAGGCGTTCAGTTTTTCAAGTGCGTGCTGTGCTCACTCCAATCATCAAAACGTGCAAAATATATCAGAAATTAATTATATACAGGTTCATAACAGGATCGGACTATTTTTACCAGTATCATCATATACCGATGTATTTATTAAATTTTCTGATATTTTAAGATGAAAACGTTAAAGAACGAAATTGCTTCGGCGAAAAAGTTGAGTATAAAAAATTTTGGCTAATCCTTCTCAGGTCTTAGATAATCTCGTTCGTATACATATCTGTTTGTTCATTTCTATTAAATTATTAATTTTCGAGTTATCGAAAGCGAAGCGATGTAGTAACTTTTGCTTATGTGTTGAAACTTTTCACTTTGTTTACCGAATATATATGAGCAGTTTTGAAGTATTGATGGAAATTCAATTTCAGTAACCAGAGATTATCAGTTAGATGCGCTTAATTTAAGAGTATACGTTTAGTGTATGTGTGAGCTTCGTTAAATATGTCCATGTATTACAAATATTTGATATGAATGAAGCTAATCCGGCTGGTGTCACTGTTGCGTATAAACTATTAATTGAAAAGAGAAAGAGAAAAGATTAATTAACCAACAATAATTAGTTCGTTGCATTCGAATCGATTGTCTACGGGCTTTAAACAATAACAATCTAGCCCAGAAATAGTTCATTGTTACTCTCCATTATTAATCTTTTCAAATTTCAACATGTTTCTGTCTCCTTAATTACCCTCAAGAGATAATTATTTGTCACAAAAAGGAATGAACAATGCAATCTTTCTATTGCATACGAATGGTTAAATTAAAAGACTTTTTGGTCAAATGCCTCTTCTCTTCGCGCGTCTGTATTTTGCCACAGAAGACATGTTAATGGGAAACCAACAAAAAGTAAGACAACTATGGCAGTGGGACTCTACATGAGTCTTTGACATCTACATAGCCGAACATAATAATAGTAATAGTAGTAATAATAATAGTAAGGCTTGTATAGATTACAATTGCGTCTCAAATTTTCTTAACTTCGATATTTTTAGCCAGGCGGGTAATTGGAGATATAGAGGGACCGACGGATGACCTTTGCTTCACTTCTTGAATTGCGCAATAGTATTGAAGTAAATAAATGGAATGGCGCAGAGACCACAAAGACAGATGTACTAAACCTCATAGTATGGCATTTTGATCAATCACGCATGTATTTTTTAGTGCCCGTGCATGTGACACCAATTACTGCTGGGTTTTATAAGAAAAGACAGGAAAGCTATTGACACGGAGGCGTCACAATTCGTTCATGTTCCACCTAACGTTACCTAACATTTCTATCTAAAATCCGACGTAGAGCAAATATGTTCTATGTCTTTATAGGGACTCTTTCAGTGTAGATATGCGAGCACCTTAACAATAAATCAAATATTGCTTACTAATTAGGCCTTTCGAATAAATAAAATTTAACACGATATTCACTATGTTGCGGACTATAAATGCAAGCACAGCAAACACTAAGTAGTAATTTCGTTTATCTATGCAGCTGAATCAATAAAACGCAAAGCAAGAAAAGGAAAAAAAGCATAACAAAGCAAATGAGCACAATAAGACAGGAACGACAAGGCCGTTGTTGTTGTTGTTGCTGTTGTTGCTGCTGACGGAAGGTGTAATTTGCAAATGAAATAGTGTAATAAAACAATACGAAACAAAATGAAATGAAATGTCTGATGAATACATGAAAAGTAAAAAAGGGCAACATTTGTAGTGTTGTTCTCTGTTACTAAAGTCAAGTCAAAGGAAATACAAAAACAAAAACTCTATAAGCAATTGTCATGGGGCGTACTACTGACGACTGACTGGTCAACAACACGTCAAGCGGGTGTTGAAATGATATGTTGTTCTTGTTTTGTTCGTAATAGCGGTTGTGGCAGTTATTGTACTTGTTTTGTTTTACACTTATGCGATTTGATTTGCGTATTTTCTGTTGTTGCATAGTGTTGGAAATTGCATGTTATGGATTTACTTGAATATATTTGCAGTCATGTGCTTCCTAATTACTTTAATCACAGCACATAATTATGCCTGGACGAAATAGCGACTACAGTATGTATATGTGCGAGCGCATGTAATTCGAACACCACTTTATTAAACATTCACGAATTACACAAAACTATTCGTCCTTCTTGGCTAAATGACGTTTATTAAATATATTTACTTTCAGAAAAATATTATAAAAAAAGTTTACATTATTTGTATCAATATTTATTTAGGAAATTTCTTCTTTTTTATTTATTTATTTTTATAACATAATGGATTTCATATATATAGTAAATCTAAAACAATCAAAGTCTACTTAAATGGAATTATCTAGCTTTGGTCTTCTAGTACAATTTCGTATAATCGTCAGTAACAATTTATATATGAACGTAAAGTATGAGTTAGTTGTAAGTAAAAATTATAATACGGCCGCTCATCATGTATCATATATATATCATATACTATATGTACGTGTGCTTAGCCAATCCACTTACGTCATAAATTCTTTACGAACGCAGTTAACAAAGAAAACCATACTTAATAATACTCCGAGAGATAACAATAACAATTTAACATAATACAATGCATTGCTTGTAGCTTACGATTATATACACGATACGATATACGATTATAATTATCTGCACTACTACGTTTATGTGCATAAAGAAATTTGCATTCGTTTGTAAATCCGTATAATAGAAAATAAATTGTTTCGTTCCAGAAAATTGAACAAATTTAATTAAATCATTTATTAACTTTTTCTTTTTCATTTGATAAAGACTTGGGGTATTTTTTTGCATATATTGTACTGCTTAGATTAGTTTTTTGCAATTTACATTGTGTAGTAAGCGAAGTTGAACTTAAAGTTGTCCAGAAGTTCTTACAAGAACTTGCAAGAAGCAAAGTCCAAAGAATAAACTTTAATTTGGCCGCACAACGTAGCTTGACCCTTCCTATCCTTCGTTATTTTGTACGTTTTCACATCGTTAGGTGTATTTTGAGCATAAAAAGTTGCCATTAAAATGTTCAATGAATTATAAAAAAGTAAGTTAACTTATCTAAACGGAATGGTTAAGAAAAATTTAAACCACCACTTCGTGGCGTCCAACGCAATTAATTTAGAATTAACACACTTAGCTTGTCGTATGCTACTCTCCAAGTCCCTTTATATAATACCCATACTAATGGTATTGCAGCCAAAAAATAATCCCTCCCGTCGTGAGGCCCACCATAATTAATTTAGATTTAGATTCGCTTTCTACCCTCCGAGTCTTTTTATCGCTGATATTGCTGACATTGTTAAGATAAAATTAATCCAGCAGGTCGTAGTGTCCATCGTATTTAATTTTTACGAGCTCACCTATAGTTTGTGTAAAGTTTTTCGTAAAGTAAAAAAGTGGAAAATGGCGGAATTTTATCTTTCATAATTTGGCTTCTATCTATAACCTAGCAATAGGTTTTTCTCATTGGAAAGCGGAAGGCGTCTAGTCGGAAGGGGCTTTCTTTTTTAATAAAAAGGAAGCATTTCTTTCCCTATTAGGTTCTCTTGGTGGAGGTCATCTAATGATGATGGCCAGCGATATCAAGTGGGCTGGGGCACAGCTAAGTCTGTGTGCTGTGCGACGACAACCTTGGAAGCATTATTTTTCCTTGAGAAAGGATAGTTTGGCTTGGCCGTCCGGGACGTGTCGAGAGTCCAAAGACAAGAGCGAAAAGCGTATAGTATGGGATCACCCAAAGCTGTATAGCTTGGTGTAAGTTCTGGTTTGAACGATAAGCCAAGAAGTTAAAGGGTGTCCACGGGGATCAGGTTGCCCAAAGTAGGATTGCTCTGGCAGGAAGATGCACACAACCCATCGGAATGCCGGAAAATGCCTTCTCGCCTGACTGCTGGGTACGGCCCTTCGGGGAGTATTCGTGGTGGCTGTGGTTACCTCAAAGTCTTGCGGGGAGCTATTGAAGAGGTGTTTAGATAGGCCTCGACGTAGACCACTAAGCGAGAATTTGGGTCACACCCATTTTCTATTGCGGTACTTCAGGGTAGAGAGGCCCCCTTCAATGGGGACTGCCTTTCTCCCTGAGGGGTCGTCAATCAACTTACGTCTCGATTGCCGATGGTTGTAGGCAACCCGTCTGATTAAGACTTCATGTCAGGTGCAGACGTAAAACCTCAGAGACATCTTTCATAATTTGTGAGTAATGTGAGCAAAAACCCACAAATTTTTCTTAGAGAAGCGGAGTTGTGTCCAGTTTACGTTTTACTGTGGGCTTGTGCTCTGGTCAGTCTGGCCCATTTTCAATATCAACCTATGTCCAGAAGCTTCCAATTTTTTATCAAACTTGAAGTCGATGTTTTCGGTTTTGCGACCAAGAGTCAAGTGTCAACAACATACACCACACGAATACGCACACACAGGCACATACGCACGTCCTTCAGTACTGGGAACAAAATGACTTTAATGAAAATGAGAACATGTTCAATAACAAAAAGCATTTATTTTCTATTAAATTAATACGGATTTTTAACCAACTTTTACATGGATTTAATCTAATCTAATCATTTCTCATATATATTTGACGTTCATGGTTATGTCTTATGCAAAACAAAGCAAACGTTGATTATAATCGTTTAAATTCCATTTTATTACGGATTTTCCAAAATTTAATTATTATTTAATTGAATTAATTCATGACAGCATTGTAAGAGCGAGTTGCTGTGCAAGGAGAACATGGCAGCAGAAAGTACGACATAGCAATTTTTGTTTTTCATAAATTTTTCATAACAGGCAAGCGTCATTCAATACGCAAGGGGTGCGGGGCGATGACGTTACGTTACTTTCAAAAGGAGAATCACAAGATATTCGGTGCGTTTTCAGGCTGCTTCAACTTAGTCAATAAACTTTTTTACGGATAAGTCTCTGATTGCGAGGTTTCGCCGACATGAGCTGCATATAACATGGGACTTATGGCGACAGTTTTTCTAAACATTAGGTTTAGGGTAAAGGCATCAGAATTAAGAACTATACATAGATCAGTATTTCATCTGAGTAAAGCAATCATTACAATCACAACAACAAATGAAATGATAGACGCTCCATAGATCGATCCAGTGTTCCTTAGTTAGTAACGTTGTCTGCACGGAATTGGACAAACAGTAGATGTCAACGCTGACATCGAGGCCCATTAGATACACTGCTTTTATCCTCTCCTTAGGCATTCGATACACTTTGCGTCGTGCAAGACTTGCAAGAATTGAATATGCGTCCGACACAACAATGATTACAGGATTTATAAAATTTTAACAAATTTAACAGACGGTTAACTGTGGTTTGTATTCATTCACCCTGGTTTTCGAGGCATTCTTCTTACGTTGGAAACATTTCACAAACTTGATGGAAAACTTCTGCAATAATTATATAAATAATAATTAAAAGCTTTCTGTAAAAAGAAGCTACATATGTTTTGATGATTCATGATTAATGCAAATGTATTTCAGGGGAAAATTCCTAGACATAAAAAAGCTTATAATTTATTAGCTTCAGCGGTAATTTATTTGAAGTTTAAGTACTTATATGGCTGTAAAATTTTCATGGCACACCATTTACACACTTGTACACAATCTTTTTACTTTTGTAAAGTTCGTTCTTAATATTTTTATGTATTTTATGTATGTAGCTAATCTCGAAAAAAATGCTGTAAACGGCGATTAATATGAACTTACATTTACATATGTTTTACTTACTAAAACATAATCGTAACATGTAATGGTATCACACTTAAGTACATATATATTCAGCCATTTTAAAATCTTTTGCAAAGTCTCCAAGCAAAGGAGACTAAAAGACTTCATACTGGCCGTGGGATGAGTACAATAACGAAAAAAAAAAAAATCATTCAGACAAAAATGCACTTATGAGAATTTGTTGAATCAACATGAAGTGGAGTGGGGAAAATTGACATGAATGAAAACGAATTACGGCATCAGTTTACTTTTTTAATACTAAATCCGATAATTATATCTCACATTGCATCTTAAATTACTTGGGTTACTTGGATGTTAAACTGCCTGACTTCGTACACATTTTCAAAATGAACGAGTTTCATAAAAAAAAAGAAAGAAGCAAGTAAGAGTTTTTCAATATCCTAACTTTTCAAGCATAAAAGTCGCTCGCGTTGATTAATCGAGCGGCATTAGTTCCCGCACTGAACGTTCACAAGATTTTAGTGCATTATATGCATTAAGTTTTAAAATGCATGATTCATACCTCAACCAACATTAGCGGTACGAATTATGAGCTATAAGTTTTCTGTGTATAGCGGACGTAGTTGTAAACTAATCGAACCAATTTTTGCCGCGAAGTTTTATCAGCTACTACTGGTAGACGCATCACATTCAATTTTAGATTATAACCTTTTATTGATCTCAAGTTGTTGTTTTCCTTCATTTAGAGGCGTTCACGTAGACCGATATACTAAACACCTATATACCTGTAGATATTTACGACGATCAACCTTTCAATAGCAGAACACCAAGCACCACATGCATCAGGGCAAATGTAGGACAGTATGATATACTTTCCCATCATTGAGTCGTAAGCATAAAATGTATCATAAGAAAATGAAAAGTGAAAGCTATAAAAAAAGTCTGTACATGATTCAATAATGGCTACGTACAATGATGTAATTACATCATAGGGTAGCATAGCATCACAGCTTGATTTATTTGAACAAAGTAAATTCTCATGGGAAGTGTCAATACGACCTATAAGTAATCCTCTTTACTCAAAGTTAAAATGATTGGTAGCATTGAGATGACGTAGAAATTTTTATAAAAGTTTGTCTGTTTTACTTAACCACTTCTTTTTTAAGCGCAAAATTTATTCCTTTTTTCCACATAGAGTATAAGCGAGAATGGGCGATGGTGCACGTATTATACATACGGTAACAGCAAAGTATTTGCTTTTATTACGAGTAGTTATGTAATTCCTTTAGAATGAATCATTGATACATATATATAACCATTCTGTATAAACATATAACCATATATATAACCATTCAAAAAATAAGTACAAAAGTATACAGTTGTCTGTTAATGACGGGATAGTTGATATAGTTGTTGAGGTAAAGTTTTAGACGGCCGTGTTCCATCTTAGTTCTGGACTGCAATATATTGGCAGCTATATATTAATATATTCACTCTTATTGGATGCATTTACTAAGAGTATGAAAGAGTTTCTGCCGATTTTTAAGTATAATACAAATAAAAACAAAATTCATATATTTCCACAACTTGTTTATCACCAAAAATTTGCGTAAAGATTAGACACTGTAACACTGTTGATTGATTGATTGATTGCAAGGATTAGTGAATTTCTATCTCTCTCTCCTAAACATTTATGGTTTTCAAGATAATACAGGATTTCTTCTCGAATTTACTCTTCGCCGTACCTGCTTCTGCACTCTCTTAACGATGATGTGTTTAGTGATAGTTTTCTTGGAACAGGTAACATTTTTGTACTTGGTTTTATTTTAACGCTTCTATATGCTGAATATGCTGCTGAATACGTAATAGTTTTGATTAATGTTGAAAAGAGAGAAAGCTGAACAAACTGCTTTTAAAACAAAATAGCTATTAAGCATTCTTCACTACTTCTCTTCTATTAAACATGATGTAAAAAGTTCTTGTATGATGCACAAGGAAAACAATTTTACTATAAAATGGAAGTAAATGAGATGCCGAAAACTTGTTCACACACACACACATACTACTATTCAGTTTACTCGTAAAAAATAGAAAGCACTTCAGTCGTGGAGCGGACGAACGATGATCAAGTATTTGTTGAGCTATAAAACGTTAAGATTCCAGATAAACGATAAACTTTCAGCAACGACAGTAAAAGAAAACTTGAATAAAAGAGCTTGCGATAAAAATAAAATATTTTCCCAACGGGAAAAAGTTGTACGAGAGTTAAACTAATATTTATGAAAGGCATTTGTGGATAGGTAAAGTTTGCACGCTCTTGTGTGAATGAAAATTAATATATAATAAATATATATCTACATCTGTACATATATACAGGTATATATATATATAAATAATAGTAGTATTAACGAAATACAAAAATGAAAAATTAGAAAAAAATACAAAATTCACATAAAGAGAACAAAATCAGGACGGAAATAGTTCGTTCGTACTATTTATGTTTACTAAGTTTTCTATTGTGCACGTTATGCCTTTGAAAAATAAATATTAAATAGAAAATAATAAATAGAGAACAATAAGGGGGTTAGAGTAAACTTGAGAGTTACTCTAATTGATATGGTTTTTGTTTTAAAAGTTTTGAGGCAATGCACGAAGCATCTGTTGTGATGCATCTTTTGAAAGATTTTCATTGCACACTGTGAAAATCTTTTGTTCAAACTCATGGAATGGAAAACAAAGAAACAAAAAAGTAAGGAAGGAAGGACGCATTAAGCTGAAGGAAATGTTTAAATACCTTACGTTACTGATTTGCGCGTTACTAGGGGGATTGAGACCACAATGGACTTCTTTTTAGTTCTAGTACAGGGCTTTGACGTACTCTCTCTCAGCTGTGTATGTTGCGCGTTTTGTGTGTACCAAGAAAAGCAAAGAGAAAAGAGAGAGGTATTTATTAAATCATATGGAAGCAAAGAACAAGTTCATAAAAAAAAATCAAAAAGATTAATGTAGGAAACGGAAGGTAAGCGGATGTAAGAAGGCGTACCGTGAGCAATGTGCGATTGACCTACAGAAAATTGTAGTATCGGCATCTTTTACAGTTTGCTTAATCTATAGTCGTAAGACAAGACTAAGTGAAATATTACATAATGAGTAACTAACTCGGTAATAATAATGCCGTATGTATTGATCAGAGATCTCAATATTTAACAGATGACTAAATGAGGTCGTAGGACGACATTTAGATGTCACTTGACGTCATTGACGAATCTTTATGACTCTTAGATAGCGAGAGCCTATTCGTGATGTTACTTTTCAAAACAATGGGAAAAACTTGAGTTTCATGTGCATTGCGACATTTCTTAATGGGGAAAAATACCGTCTAAGCACAGCAATGGCTTGGACTCTGCTCCATCGAGACAAATACAGAAAGAACGGTAATGTCGAATTCGGCAGTTGTTCGAGAAACATAAGGAAAGCTAAGAAAGAAAGAAACAAAGATAAGAAAGAAGTTGCCTGTGATAGCTTAGATCTTAATGTTATATATACAATAACAATCTATAAAAAATGCATAGCACAGTTCATGGAACGCTTTACAATCCTTGGGATAATTATTACTAATGTTCTGCCGATTGATAAGCGTTTTTATATAAATTTCGATATTTATTGATACATTCTCAGTTCGAATGTACTTAGCTTTAAAAACATTGGACGGCAGGCTGAATGAGTGAGATGCTCTTTTTCTCCTTTGTTTAATTAAATTAAATTATTAATCATTATTTGTAATTTCCAATTTTAATAGAATTGTCCCCTTTGTGGACTTTTGGCTTTTGTTAGGAGTTTTAATGCGACTGTTACTTTCAAATTACTTATTAATTTATTTCAATATCGATATTGAGGCCTCATAGAATCCTGTGTAAATGGGAGACTTGGAAAGGAATCGTTCATTATGGGATTCTTGAACCTGGTCAAGCGTTGGATTTCAATTTTTCCTGCCAGCAACTAACTAGAGTCCAACGGGCGAGCGAGCGGAAAAAAATGTCCACAATTGATAAGTAAAAAGGGCGTGTTGCCTTTCATCATGACCATATATACATCTCCGATGATTCCACACAAATTAAAAGAGCTTGGTTAGGAAATTTTGATGCATCTGCCGTATAACCATAACCTTGTCCAGCCCGTCCACAATTTCACTTTGCTTCCTGCGTAGTTCTTGTGGTAAAAGCAACTTGAAAAGAGGGATGCATAAAAATTCTTTGATTCAATTTTTCCTAGGATATTGAAAATTTCAATAACAGAGAAGAGCAGTTGTCGACAAATTAAATCCATTCAATCAAAATTTATATTCAATAAAAGTATGGAGATTCTTGTTATTGTATTGTCTCCTACTATTCGATCCCTTACTTTTCTTATTGACCGTCAATAATGACGACAATTTGCTTGATTTATTTGAAAATCGACAAGTCATGCGTTAAGCGAGTGCTTTGCAAATATCGTTGTTGCCGTTGTAATCATCTCTCTGCAAGATTTTGATGATTACCCTGATAATTACGATGCTTTCGCAAAAATTTGATTGTTTGCGGTTAAAGCAAATTAAATTGTGTTTTATTTGCTTCGCTGATGAACCGTGCCGTAGATAAAAAGTGGAAAAATACTTTTGTTCAGCGTAACTCACTAATCATTTTTTGGACTAATAACTGGTGGTTTGCTGCAATCTTCAATTCGATACAAAAACTGAAATAATCTATTGTCGTTAAGTTTTTTTTTAAGCACCTATACTATGCAGTTGAAAAAGCCAAGTATAACGGTTGCTGGGGTATTTGTATACATAAAGCGAGGGAGAAAATGGCAAAAATTACAAAGATAACAAGTAAGGAAATTATATTCGGTTGCGACCGAATCTTCTTTACCTATCACTCTTATATCAAAATGTCGAGTTGGCAAACTCAGTGGTCGTGGCTTCAAATCGCAAGAGCGGTTGGCTTTTCAATGAGGCCAATAACCTTAGATGCTAATGCTTTGACACTTTAGTCTTAGAATTTCTTTCTTTGGCTAAGTTAATGATAATAATTGTTGCAGCTTATGGGTAATGAGTCAGATAATAATCTTCTTCTTCTTAAAACACTTTTATTTGTAAGAATAATGAGTAACGTAAATTATATAAAGTAAATAAAAGCACTACAGCGAGACATGGCCTGCCATTCAATGTCTTGCTCCAGTCATTTTATTTAACAACTTTTCAAAATAAAGCCTTATATGGTAGCAAGTGGTGCGATCCGAACCATTTTCAATAGCGTTTAACAAATTATCTCAGAGTTTGCTGCTTGTAAGTTGAGGAAAAGAAACAAATCGTACAGACGGACAGACAAAATTAGATCTTTTCAGAAAGTCACTCTGAATACTTCCGTGCCACAAATAGTAAAAGGTACAAAAATCCTTCAAAGACGTATATTCGGAAAATTTTCCCTAGTTCCGGAGATATATAAACCGAATTGTTTACAATTTCATGTCCAATTTCTTGGCACTTTGTTGGCTTGGCTAAAAATTTTTAACATTATAGAACATTAATTGATGGCAAAGTGTAAAGAATGAAAAAAATCACGTACAATGTCCTTATGTCAGAGAATACAATTTTTAAGAAGAATAATTTAGAATTGGTTTTAATATATGTAACAATCAATAACCAAGAGTTGAACTAAAATCCCACACAGAAAATGGCCTTTGTATAATAGGGCCCTGCGCAAGCTTCTTAATAAACTTAAGAAACTTTCACGAGTACACGAGTGAACTTGTTCATAAACTGAGCCTTTAATTTATATACGCATCTATTGGATCGATTACATGGGAATATGTAACAAGCTACTGCTTCAAACGAATATTTGTGTAGTGAAAAGGATAACGAGAGCATAATATACTAGCAAGGAAGACCGACGAATTCGATAAGAATATGTAATAAAAAGAGAATAACTTTTATATTGAACAGATATGAAATGAATGCCATTCAGAAGCTATTAAATTTTATTTGTTTGGCAAACAATAACCTTTGCCATATTATTCGCATAATGATGCAGCACAAAAGTCGAAAATTTCATTTTTACTTTAATTGTAATGTGCAGGTATATGGAATTTTTCAATCATTGTCTTAAGCACATGAAAGCTACTTCCAGATATAAACAAATTCAGAAATTTTTATAAAATTTATTATAGCAGTAAAACTTACTTTATGCTCTATCCGTCATACGATGACGCTGTCATAGTTTGGCTTAAGTTTTCAACAGTACTGTTCAACGTAAAGTGTGCATATCGGTAGACTAATAAAAACGCTCATTTACATTCTGTACACAATTCTTCACAACACTTCAAAGAACTGGGAATAATAGCATCCCAAAAAAAACAAAACTCTATTGCATACAAGCAAATTTTATCTCCCGCACTCAGAAAACATATGGCTGGTGGTTGAATATACCAACCGCAGCAAGCAAATTAACTTTTTCAACCGTTCGCAGGCATCAAATGCGTTAAATGCCGGTATTATGCCAGCAGTAACCAGCAGAGAGAAAAAAGTAGAGTTCCTTTTTTTTAATTGCTTTAGATCAAATTCGAAAACCAGCTAAAATTTTCATCGACTTATGTCAATACAATATACGCTATGCGATGGATTAGCAAAAAGATTTCTTCGATTGGCAGCAGCGCGATGGCTTGTTCGGTGAGATTTACGTTGCTTTCCATTGAAATTTAATATCCAATGAGTAGCACGGATTTTATTAACGAAAGCTGATTGTTATAAATACAACTGCTCCCGAGATTGCAAAGAGCACAGAGATTCAATATATTCCATTCAATAAATGCATTAAGGGGAAATCTCTACCAAGAGGGCACAAAATAGCAAAATCTGCAAAAAAATCTGCCTTTCAACGAAAATCATTTTTGGTGATGCTTCAGTGAAAGTATGTTTAGGGATCTGAGGGCCACTAACTTTGAGAACTCCCACACAAAATTATGGCTCGAAGGAGATCTTAGCTAAGGCAGGGTGTAAAATAGCCCTTGTTATAACATGAGCCCGTCCGGTAAAAGAAAGTTTCGATCGTAAGTTTGTCTCGAGTATAACCGCGTGTAGAATGATTGTCGGATAAAAAGAGAAATTCCCCCAACCCACCACCGCCGAAAAAGCTAGCTTTACACCGACATGTGCGTTGATCCGCCACAACCTTCGGCCGTCTGCCCTTTTGACTGACTATATTAATATAATATATGTTATTCCGTTCCACAAAAGCGGCGACCGAAGTGGTGCGCGTCACATAAAAATGTCTGACTTTGACTAGATAATGAAAAATATTGCTTTCTGTTCCACAATATTCCTAGGATTAGATGAATTCCATTGAGAAATGTACTTTCGACAAATTTTGAATATTTTGCATTGGTTCGGAAGGATCAAAGGATCAATTCTTCTCTAGATTCTCAAATAATGGATTAAAATTGATTTTTACAACTGACTATTACCCTAGTAACGGTTTTTATGGTTCTGGTTATGGTTGTCAGGGTAAGAAAACAGCGCCCCACTGCATCATGTCGTGGTCCGAATATTGCCACTTTCTGTGTTCTGTGTGACATGTTCTTGTTCTGTTTATGAACAAGAAGCAAGTGTTGAGTGTCAAATGCATTCGTTTCAAGCTCAATGCAATCTCTTTCGCTTTTTTCGAATTTTAAAAATCCACTTGTTTGCTGCTCTATGTTTTATTTAAATTTTTATACTTCATGACGTGCGATATCTTTTCTCTGTCCTGTTCTTCCTTCCACCTTTCCATTATTTCAGGCAAAATGTTAAATAATTTAATATTCCATTTTTCTAGCTCACATATGCACGTGAGTTTTTGCACGTGGAGAATGTCAGTTTAACGTAAAAATTTATAAACATTTCCGTTCTGATGCAAACTCATTTTTTTTTTTTCTTATTTCATAAATTCATTTCAATCCGTTCGTTTACCTATAGGTAGAATACATTTTATTGTTGATATTCTTGTTGACGTTGTGTACAGCATGGAATGCACTCTCATTTCCGCAGTGAGTTTGATTTTCGGTCTTTACGAGATATTTTTGTCATTGTTGTCGTCGTCGTCGTTGGTTCATAATATCCGCTTAAACTTAAAACAACGATACGTTATATATTTTGTTCAGATTAAAAGAGTATTAAAAGGGAATTTAAATTATTCCCCACAAAATGTATAAAGATATTTATATGAATATATTTTTATGTCAACATTTGTAATTCCAATTTATTGATAAATTTGATTAACACAAAATGAAAGCCTTTAAATTTATTGCAAATTTTTACTTCTAATCTGATTGATTTCTTTATCCAAATCTAGTTATATTTAATAGTTAAATAGTTCAGTTTAAAGAGCTTATACGTTCTTTCAACTCTTTTAGTGTACCATAGTCGCTTAGTAGAATTAATCACACGAAAGCATTTCAAGTAGAAAAAATTTCATTATCGGGATTATGGGTATTATTCCACATTTTTTATTGGTAAAAATATTCATTTTATTTTTCCTACATCTCTTAAACTGTTTTAAAAAAAAGGCCATAAAATAATTTTAATATCCACCTGAGTGGCCGAGTAGGCAAGAGTCTCCACTAGCAATTCAATGCTCGTGGGTTCAAATCTCAAGTGCGGTAGAGTTTTTAATAATAATAATAATAATAATATTAATAAAAATAATAATAATAATAATAATATTAATAAAAATAAGAGCCGAAAGCTTTAGATGCTAGTGCTTTAAGACTTTAGTCTTAGAATTTATTCTCTGGCTAAATTTATAGTAACAGTAATAATAACAATAATTTTAATAATTTGTTTATATCATACGTCATGTGACTCAAGCTACAGTCAAATGTATACAAATTAAAGAGATATTAAAGATCGATTGCTAAATTTTGATAGGATATATCTTATATTTCGACCGTATCGTGTTATCAGCAAAATTTTTTAGGTCAACTGAGTTTGTTTGGAAAAATACCAATAATTGCTATAAAAGTAAAGCGGAAGAGTTACTATGGCTAAGGAGATTAAGTCTTTTCGCGTAAGAGTTACTTTCCTCAGATCGTAATTACGTAAACAATAATTTTAAATCATTCAAGTCAGACATCTTACCAACATTTAGATCGTTTCTTCTCCACTTCTTCTTCTCCATCTTCATTGAAAATAAGAAATTTTTAATACATTCAACTTAAAGTGTTACTAAGCATTACTGCGTAATATATTTTACGCCGAAAATTGAATTCAAATGCCAGAAACCAATCGTCAACATACGTTCATAATAAGAGATTCGAAGTCTTCTACCATTTTTTTCCAGGCACTATGGTATCGTCCACAGAATGTACGTTCAAATTTTTGTAAATTTATCTGGTGTAGGTAGTTTATGAGGGTAACGAGCAAAAACCCAATTTTTTATGCCTTTTGAAAAGCGAAGTTGCTCTCAATTTACGTGGTACTGTAAGCTTGTCCTTCGACCGATTTCGCTCTCGCTCATTTTCAATATCAATCTGGGTGCAAGAATATCCAAAGTTTTCCGCAAAGATATACTTTTGCGGAACGGGCGGACGGATGGACATGCTTAAATCGTTTCAGAATTTTATGTTAATAAGGAACGTATGTACTTTGTGAGGTTTCTGAAGCTTGCTTCTGGGCGTTGCAAGTGTTTTAACAAAGTGAATATACCCCTCATGATGGGTATAAAAAATGAAAACAAAAAGAATACAAAGAAAATACAACATAAGTACTTCAAAACTTATCGGATTGCATTTCTCAGCAACGTAATTAAAAACAATTTCGTTAAGCTTAATCCTCTAATTGCATTGTTTACATTTGCGCTGACTGGAGTCTTAAGCGTTTTTGTTTTTTCTAATCTAAGTAAGAGCATCATGCATATTTGAAAGATCATGTTCACCGTGTCATTCTCTTATGTTAGCTAGGAAGACTCCTAGCCGAGCCCTATTGGCATAATAAAGAAATAAATAATCCGGTGTTCTGAAGCCGAGCGGGTTGAACTACACAAATAGGAATTTTGTCACGAATTTCTATAGAAGGAGTTTCCAAACATATGGCATTGAAGCGTGCTTGCGTAACTCGACTACTACGACTTTACAACGCGCAAAAGTGTGCTTCAAAAAGCCCATACAGCATATAAACACTTGCCCTGTTTCAAATTCGAAATGCTCTCAAGTATGTCCGTCTATTCGCTGTCCATGTGGCCGTCTGCACAATTGTGTAGTATCTGCAGTAAACATTCTTCCGTTTTGTTTATCTTTTATTTTGTAACACACTTGAAGGAGACGCACATATGTATTTATCTGTGACCACTCTACGATATACGTAGTTACTCTTTTATCGATGTTGAGAAGTTGGGTGAGCTGCCGTTTTGTCGTCAATTTTTCCGTCCATCCGTCAGCCCGTCTTTTCACCTGTCTATCAATTTTTGCCGTGCTTTCGCCCACCCTATCTACTCATTTATTCGAGTGGCTTTCCTTTCGTCCGTCCTGTCTGTCTATCGACTGATCTATCTCTTCTGGTTCTTTTCGAAGTCGTAAAGTCTCGAGACAAACAACAGCAATTGAATACATAGACATATACATAGCTTTGCTTCGTTGTTCTAAAATAAGTTTAAGCATTTGATTGATTTGCTGCAAACACTTTTAGACGACCGACTAAAGCACTAAATATAAAATTTGTAGAGTTTAAAATGTACGCGTCAATATATTGCTCGTATACTATATATCACTACATAAATTTGTCAACTTCTTGTCGTGCTGCAAATTAAGGAGCAAAATAATTCTCTCTTTATTTGAAAATTTTTCATGAACAATTTGGTTTTTGTTTAATTTATCAAGTAATATAAATATTTCCTCATATTGACATAAATGTCAACTAAAATTTAATTAAATCTAATTCATATTTTAATTTTATCACGATTTATATTAAACAAAAAGAGAAAAATAATTAAATACAAAAAAAAGTATTTAAAAATGCCAACTGCACTAACACATCATTCATGCATAGCCAGTCGAGGGTTTATTTCACAAAAAAGCTTCGAATAATTTTTTTGGTTATGTTTTTTCACAATGGAAAACACGCAGTAAAAATGAATGTAAGTAAAAAACGAGTAAAATTTTAATTAATTTTATTTCGTCTCTTTTTTTTTTATAAAAATTTTACTACAGTTATTAATTTTTTGAATAATGCCTTGTATTCTCAATTTTCTTCGCTTATATAAAATGCATTTTATTCACGAGGCGAGACGAGGTACACGTATGATTCAATTCAATTTGACTGACCGCAATTTTCGCATGAATTGTATTTGTTAGCAAAGCAGTAGTAAATATCCTTCAGTGAATTTTATTTAAAAATTTCCTTCATTGACCCGTTGCATAGATGTAGATACCTGAGTGAGCATATGAAGGCCAACAATAAAAACCGTTTGGTAGTTTATTGATTGTATTTTGTGCTCAATTACCGTTGAGCGGAAATTGCGTACGCAAACAACAAGAACAAGAGTAGCAAGTTGGAATAGTTCATCTCGTATGTGTAACCTATACTTCAGGGCATTAATAACTGCGGTAAAGCCATCAAAGGGATTGAAAATTTGGAATTTTGATGAAAACAAAAATTTCAAAAAATTATGCTTGTTTTGAATTGACGCCAGCATCAGAAATGCAACAAGGTTTTGTATTGTGTGTACGGGCTGGTCCAGAGTGGGCTCATTAGCATCGGTCTAACAAAAAAACTCGATTAACATTCACACTAAACTTCATTTGATAGCTAAAACTGAGGCTTATCTCTTAGCTCTTTGGGAATTTTCAATGGCCTTACAAGCATTTCTATCTTTGATTGATTGAGACACGAATTCATAAATCACATGACAATTTTCCCCTTCTTACAAGTACAATGGCGTTGATGGATCGATGAAAAAATGAATAGACAAGCATACAGATAGACTCATGCACTTATGAATAATAGAGCATGTCTAAATCAACAGAGAATCCCACACACATGCACACATACACAAACACACATTCCTGAAAGACATTTCGTTACACTACTTTAAAATTAGTAAAAGTTCACTTTAATTTGAATGGTACACATATAGCCATGAAAATGTATGTGGTTGTAACTGAAAGGTTCCCATAAATATGCACATATTTACACAAACATGATTAACTAAACAAGAATGAATGCAAAAAAAATTAATGTGTTATTTACGCTCTTAACAAATGCATGCAATTAGGAGACTAAGCGAGAACATCAATAATAGAGAAAAATATATTTTACATTAATAAGTTTTCAAATGTTGTTATTCGCCGAAACTGAACTTTCGATAACACTAATTTCATTTTCTTGTTGTAAAAATAATTAAAATTTATTGCCCTTAATGAGCAAAGTGAAAAAATATATTTTTATTCGATTCCATAGCTTGCCTGGCGGCAGTTCAATCTTAAATAGCTTTACTACTACTACTACTACTACTACTACTATTACTACTACTACTACTACTACTACTACTACTGCTAGTACTACTACTAATAAGCCCTTCAACAACATATTCTTTGAAATTTTTCATCAGAGGAGATCTTGAAAGCAATTAATTTTTTATTGAAAATAAAATCCTTTTTTGTTGTTTTGTTTATCACACGAAAAAAAAAACATATTTTGTAGTAGTCATACACTGTGGACGGCTCCGTGTATGATACCCCGACAAATCTCTATTCTCTTCCCTAATGTAAGTCGATTTAGAATCAGTTGCCCGCTCCTAACGTGTGCATATTTTTTTATGCTTCCTTTTTAAAAAGCTAAAGGTCATAGCACTTTAGATAGCGGGTGACTTGGCATGGCGGTGGAAGAACTTGGCATACTTGGCAGCTGACAAGCAAGTTGAAAAACGGACTTGAATTGTCTATAAGTACGCTTGTTAGCAAAAAATTATATTCGCCTGTGACTAAAAGCAGCGAAAATCATAAAATTTCGATACACAATAATATTTGATGAATGCGGGGAGTTTTTGTAAAAATCTTCTAAGATCACCCAAGGTGTGTACACGGATGTCTTTATCGTCGGATCTATTATCATTTCTGAGCGATGAAAAAAAGAAAAGAGACATTTTTTGATTTTTAAAAAATTAAAAGTTCGTTTCATGCTCTACTCTAGGGTGATTTGGTTCATTTTCAACACTAATCTCCTTAGAGAAACTTCGAAGGTGTTTGCCGAATTTAAATTTACGATCGAAGCAATATTTACCACAGACGGGCAGATAGACAAATCGGCGTGCCTTTGATGCTCATCAAGAATGCATGAACTTCATAAGTTCCCTAAACTTTCTTTCTGACAAACGTAGACTTACGAAGAATACAAAAAAAATACCAACAGTGTCACATAATTAACAATATTAGGCTGTTCGGAAACTCATTTCGTGGTTTTTTTTTTCACAACAATGGTTTTAATTGCATTTTTTCACAGCCAAGATCACGTTCAAGGCGCACTGACTTTACGTATATGTGATAGCTGATATCGGAATATTAGTGTGGGAAAAATTTAGTTTGATTTGGGGCGAAAGTTTTTTCTTTCGTGCCCTACCAAATAGTAAACGTCGGTAGCACCATTTTCGGCGTACTTTCTTCTATTATTAGCGAAAAGGTAAAGGTATAATGCTCAAGTAAAAAAACAAAATGTTGGATGCGTACGAAAACGATGAATGCTAGTGCTAAAGTTGCTTTGCTGCTTTGCAAAATTTCGTTTCAACGCTGGTGCACTACGTTCTGCGAGGCCTGCAAGACGTGATAAGAACTTAATTGAGGCAAACCGCCGAATGTCAACTCGTGAGTTAACGGAGAATTAAACTCTATTGACTAAAAAAACGAAATTTCTTCCCGACTTAGCCAATATTATATATGATTACACAGTTGACTGGGAGAAGCTTTCTGATACTTAAACAGACGAACGCTCAAGGTCCGGCAGGAATGCAATTGAAGGCAAAATCAGGCATAAGTGTGAAGTAAAGTGAAAATGGCAAAAAAGAAATTTTCGTTGCTTTTTCTATGGTGGCTGTTGTGTTGTGACCCATGGTAATTATTCTAAACTTTATGGCCTCAAACAAAAGCAGATGCAGATGGTCTTAAACGATTACTTTCTCACTTTCACATCGCTTTGCTCGACCTCTGCTGCGCATTTTTTTAGTGTCTCATAGGAAGTGATGAAGTTGTCGTACACTATTTTTTATTTCTGATGTTAGGTATAAAAATCAAGGGGAAACTTGAGAACAAACCATTTTTAATTTCACAGTTAGGTAAGCATTCCATTTAAGTCATTTGAAGCCACATAAGTGTGAGAAACGTTAAAATTTGATATGAATTCTAAATTGGAAAGAAAATAGCGCAGAAAAGAGTTAATGTTAAAGGTGAACGACGCGTTACAAGGTCGATAATTATGAGGCATTGCTAGTTCAAGTATGTTGTGTTAAAGTTAATTTCTTGTTCTTTTTTAAAAAGTTATTTATTTAAAATTTTATATTCAAATATCTTGCTTTTCTTTACACTACAGCAGAGCAGGGGGGGAAGTGTTGCTTGCATGTTAATTTATGAGCAAATCTTCATTATTCCTGTGATATATATTTTTCGCTTTAATTTGCTAACCGTCACTTGCATTTTTACTAATTAAATGCTGCACAACAGCGCATCATGCGCTGAGAATAATAATGAAATTTTCCCATTATAAAATGCAATTTTAGCTCGGTCTGTTACAGAAACCACGGAATGAATGATAAAACGCATTCTTAATTTCTCATTTACATTTTTAAAAGATAATTTTATTATTGTATACATACATATATACGTGTATATATTATACAAAAGTTAGCGACATTTTTTTCGCATGTCGCCACTAAGGTGGACAATCGCCTCATCCACCTCGATAATGGCCTCTTTTTTATATCTATTTTAAAGTAATGTAGGTGTATGCTCCGGAGCAATAAGGAGTCTCTATATTTACCATCTACACCTGGCTTGAAAGCTTAATCAGACGAGGTTCATTTGCAAGTGATTTCTGTCACCCCTCTGTTTGCAAGACACACCTAGAAGGGAGAGAGCCGATACCAAGACTGCTCTACCAGATATGAAAAATTTTATTAAAGAATGTGTTGATGAAATGTTGTTTGCTAATCAGCCGCTTATCGTGGCTCGAAACTCCTTTGAAACATTTCAACGTCTAATTTAGTTTTGCGGCAGCTGGTTTGGCGACTTTTTCATCGTAAAAATAGAGAGCAACACTAAACCTATCGCGATGGCGCGCCTATACAGGACACCCTTAGCGACTAATATATATTTGCAATTTATGCTTGGACGCACTATTCACTAATAGTGTGCATGTACTTACTAGCTTTACTTTTGGTAGGTTGCAATTATGATTTTTGTAAGTAATTGTAGGTTTTTCGTATTACGGAATTTGTGGGAAATAATTTTGGTTTCTTCACACAAAAGAATTACTGAGAACAATGCTTAGTGATGGTAAAATCTATCCCACTTATACATAGTTGATCCCAGTTAGTGTGAAACAATATATAGTACACAGACGGCAGTCGTCGCCAAAGGGTTATTTACCCGCACCAGCGCCACGTATTGAATCGGGTGTTATTCCGGCTTTTAGTAGAAAACCTAACAAATCTCATTTTCTCATTCAATTGTGCAAGCACTTACTTTCACTTATGTTTTCTTTATATCGAAAACGCTTTCCAGTCCTCAATTGTTGTCGCTATAGAAATATATAGAAATGTTACTTTTCAGCAAAATAAAATAGAAACTTTGTTAAAATTAAAAGAATTGTAGTAAAAATCACAGGACTAAAATGTGATGCGAAAGAAAAGCTGAAGATTTTCTCTTCTTTACATTAATTTACTACGTGGAACAACAACAACATTATAAAATAACGCAAGCATTCTTTCATTCATAATTCATTTATAAAAACGTTTAAATATACGATTTTCTTTCAATGTTTCTCTGCATTATACAAACGTGAGCAAAACTTGAGGGGGCATGATAAAAATGTCTCGTTCTGCTACTTTTGAAGAGATGCTGAAACTTTTCACTATGTTTGTATACGGGTACTTACGACCACAAGAAGCACCATTGACGCGTGCATGCACAATCAATGTCTGAGCATTACTTCGATTTATTTTATTATAGAAACGAACGCAGCACGTACACATATACATACATTCGAAACTTGATTGCTTAGAAAAAAAAAAATAATAAAGGACAGACTGTATGAGTTGCTGACATAGCCATCGTTGAGTGATAGACAGTTACAATAACAAATAAAAAAATAAAAAAAGAAGACAAGAGGAAGGCTAAAAGTGGAATATACCTTTGGAGGAGAAGTTTTATATTTTTCTTGCATTTCCTAGGCGTAGTTACTGTAATTTTCAACTTATTTAGTTCAATGTTCTTTCATACCACAGGAGAGAGAAAGTTTTTAGGCAGAATTTAATTCATTACATGTATGAGCGGCATACTGAAGACATCCAACAGCCGGCATTGACTTAGATCCCTAGGTATAAATGTATTCTTTATGGTATCATTCTGAGCGTTACAAACACTATGAAAAGTTAGAGTAATTTCATTTTTTGCTAGAGCAAGTATAAAAAGGCATTGACAAGTGTAAAATGAGGCCATGTCTCTAACGTGATTGCATGCCGTATAGCACATACCCACTCATCTAATAATATGCGAAATATGTGTGTTTTATGTGATCCACATCATCAACTTTGTGTTATAAATCAATGCTGCTTTCATTTCTTCTCTCTACCTTTGCAGCAATCTGCTTGCATATACAAATATACAAGCATAGAACTATACAAATGTTTATTGTCTATCGCTAACATATAAAAATAGTGAAATGGCAAAAAAATTGTCTGCAACATTTCGTCATTGTATTGCTAAACGGTATTTTAACAGTTACGACCATGACTGCATGCATATCGTTGGTGCGTGTTTATACATACAAGTATGCGACAACAAAAGTATGCGTACAACAAAAAAAGACCTGCAGACAAACACGTAGATTTCGTTGACAGATGGCTGTGTGTATTCGTGCGTGTGCGCTAACACTGTAAAAAGAATATGAAACTTGAGATCGGTACTTTATTACACATGACTCTACATGCCATAGCATATGAAGAGAAAATAATTCTTTTGTTGCTATTCTTTCGCATTCAACTTTGATTCCTTCCATTCCTTCAGTAGCAATTAACAAATAGGTCGAAAAACTGAAACTGATCATCGATCGCAGGAAGCGATTACCGCAAAGTATGGCCTTCTTTGAACTCTCACTTTAGTCCTTTAGTCAACATATTTAAGAAAACATCTGCTCACATAAATCTGCGCTCTGTTATTTTTTTATCAAACCATTTTTTACATATATACATAAGTATTATAGCATACTCTAAGAAAACTTTTCTATCCAATATTCACAATACACAAGTGCCGAGGTTCTTCTAAGGCATAAAATTCGTTCAGAAAGGCAGACGAAAGAGAGTGGAAGACAAATTTATTTCCATTGTATGTTATCATCATATGAAATATGTTTTTGTAGTGTGCGTACTTGAAAAGCTTTTCGTAGTCAGTGTATTTACTATCTATTTATTATCTATTCTGAAATTCGAATGCTTTAAGATTTTAGTGTGAGCTAAATTAATAATAGTAATAACAATAACAACAGTGTCTACTAAGTAGTTTTGTTGTTCTCACAAGCAAGCAAATGTAGAGTGACAAATATTCTATTTGAACTGAACATTACGTGTCCTTTGTGTTTTCCTTTTTGAGAGTTGGAAACTAAAATGAAATATGTATTAAATAAGACATTGTGGCACGTATGAGATCCAAAAAGGTGGTATCATCTATTATGTGGCAAAACGCTGCATGCACACATAAGCACTATTTGTAATGAAAGTAGACGAAAACATTTATTGCAAAGTTTTGCAACAAATACGTGAGCCACAATTTTTTTCTTGCCAGACCTACTTTTCCGATTTTCTAGAAAGTGATTAACGCCTACGTTTACATAAAAAAAAAAAAAAAAAAATGCATAGCAACAGTTGAAGTGCTGCATAGAAAAGGTGTTTGGAATATATATTTACACACATTTTCTTCCTTATCCTTTTATTTCAATTCATTAAAATTTCCTCTACCATATACCTTTCCATATACATTATACATTTGCACACAATATATATATATACATTTTCTTACTATTCTTACTACTACTGTGCAAGTTTACTAACGAAGTCACTTAAGAAGTTTCCTACTATTTTATATTTTGCATTAAATTCGCATTTCGCATTAAAAATGAATTGAAATGAAATGTAGTTGAAAAAGATGCGACCTGTACTCTATATCGGCATAGTTTTTTTATTTCTAATATTTAAAAGTGATCTGTTTAATATTTTCAACAACGTGTACAAGTCTGCGCTTGACAGTTTGCTTGACATTTAAAACTTGCCGTGTCAAAGTGAAGCTATCAACTTTTCAAAATCATTTTCAAAAGTCCATAGCGAAGCAATTTAATTTAGTTTGAGCATAAAAATTAAATTTCCTCCATCTTCATCATTTATTACCAATTTTCTTTTTCTTTAGCATTTGAACTTTGTTTTTATAAAACAGTTTTTCTTCTTTTTTTTATTATTCTGTTTGTTATCTTAATAAAGTGCTTGCAGCTTAGTAGATGAGTATAGCTTACTACTTGACTTTTAGTCCATATTCGCAGCTCGCGTAAAGTAGTTCCATCTTGTTCTCTGGTTTACTGCAATAATTGAATTTTAAAAGCAGGATAATGTCTTTAAATGATTTTATGTACTGCTTTTGTAAAACTGACTTCAATTCCTCCCTCGGAAAATACGGCCTTCTTATGTTAGGTTTATGGCAAATCCCAATAAGCGCTGCACCACAGTAAGCGAATTGCATCCAAGCATGTTTTTGTGCTCAATAGTGTGGCAAAAATTTCTTATATTTGCTTGCGAATCATGTCGGACCGTTACGCAGAATTTTTCTTTTGGAGCTAACTTTCGTTCGGAAGTTGTATCTTCTTTTCAGTCCAGTGGCTTGACAAAGCGTTTACTTTCTTAATCTTAGTGAGACTTCTCCCTACCAAACTTTTGCTTAACTCTTTTAATAAAGAACAACTATAAGTTTACTTTCTTCACATGATGGATATTAAACAGCCGACGAGTAGGTGTCCGCGCAAGCAGATTAATTTTACAGCTTTATGTTTGTTATATATTTGCTTAGAGTTATAGAAATAGGTTAACGCATTTTAACGGAAATTCTTTAATAGTTTTTCTCTTTATTTCTTTTTTAGATGAATTCTTCATAGTCAAGCAGAAATATGAAAGAGGTAAGTCATATACAAATCATTTGTTTTTTTCATAACAAAAATTTCAACGCAATTATCGCATAAATCATTCAACACAATTCTATTATTAAGTTAGCGTAGTTCTAACCCACGCCTATGTCTAATTTCAAGGTCATGTGATTCATGTTGAGAAAAGTTAAGTTGACCTATTAGCTTGATCTCGGAATCATTTTTGATTTTTACAACAACTAAAAGGCATAAGTTCTTGCGTAACTACTAGCGACGAATGATTGGATAGGTCAGCAGCCTATGTCAATAGATAGAAAACGTTTATAAAACGTCCAAGACCTAAATTTGAAATATAAAAAGATGTGTATATGGCAGCTTCTCAAAATCAAGCGAAAAACCTAAAAATTAATTTTGACTGTACTAAGTGGGCGTTTCTTCAAAAAGTATTTTATATAAAAACATTTACAATCAATATATTAATTGAGCTCAAATAGATTTTAGCTTCGGTTTATCAAAAATGTAATTTAATTGAATTTCATTCTATATACCACATGGTTGAACACAAAAATTTCGTAACAAATTCTTTAGCACTTGGAAAAAATTCCCTATTTTAATATCTGAGCAAATAGTTTTCCTACAAATAGAGAGAAACAATTCTTTTTTTGTTTCTCTCGCTTGAATTGTGTGCTTTCTGGCCAGTATAGCTCAGCTGCTCTATTGCAGATAAATTACTTAACACCATGTAATGCAATACCGAAAGTGCTGGCTGCTGAAATACTGGCTTTTATGCTCACCATCGTGGTATGTGGATATATTTTAGTTGTCGTTGCTTTTGAAACAAGTAGAAATGTGAAGACCGCATAAAGACCGTCTGTCTGTTTTCCCGTCAACACGTTCCCTGTGTATGTTGAAATATAAGGATACGTACGCTTTGGTCTACGACCATGATATCCAAGAGTTTTCATATGCCAAACGCATATTAAACGAATATTATCGACACGAAATTTGGTACCATTTTGGCAAAAGTACAGTGCAACTAAGTCAATGACAATCGGTAAATTACTTCACGATATTTCCATATTTCGTTGAGATGGGTGGTAAGTGTCAGCGACTCGCTTCAAGGCGAATATAACTTTATTATTAGTATATTCGAGTACTGATTCACTTAATACATGTGCGTATATATGTGTATGAGCATGATACAGTTCACATGATTTCACTTCACTTTATCTTGTGATCTATAAAAAATCTTATTTCTATTTTATTTTTTTTTTACTTTTTATTTTTTACACTATTTTTCGTTTTACGGTTAAAGCATGTATATGTCGCGCATTTATGTGAGATGAAATTTGAATACGGACCAATGTCTATTCGAAATTCATGTATTCGCATGATTCTGCTTTTATAATTACATGGCATAATATGTATGCAGAAAGCATAACTGCATAATTATGAATTGACATTGAAGTCACTTTCGTTTATTTTACACTGAAATGGGAAATAAGTGGATATGAGTGTTGTAAACCAGGTGGTGTTAATGGAATATTTTTATACCCCATCAGCAAAGAAACTTGTACATTTTATTTCTCATATCAAAGGAATAAACGTAGCGGCCACATGTCACATAGATTTTTAATCGAAGATATATTATGTCGTTCAGCGGGTTAGTTCCTTTTGTACCTACTAATAAAAAGTTAGTCAGCTTATTTCACATTTTGCGCAAGACGTAGCCATCGTAGCCATGCTTTTCGCGAGAGCCATCGAAGAGATGAATTACGTAGTCCAGATTTAACAAATTTAATTTTCTCGCCAAAGACCTCATTATTCCTCAATCACTTCCGTCTTATATTAAAAAATAGGCTCCGTTGCCATATATTGGTATACAAATAATTCCTTTTTTTCATAAAATTCAGCTTCATTTAAAATATGCTTGTTACAAAACTTGATGATTGGAATACGCGCCATCATTATCTGTGGTCTTTTGCCACTTTTTGTGGAGTTTATGGATGTCGCCGCAGTCGTTTCATGATGTAATAGTTATCAACCCACTTCCGAACATCTTGAACTTCCGTGAACCGTTGACACGCTAAATATCGATCTGAATAAGTGCTAATCGGAGGTGGCCGGAAGTGCAGAATTTGCGGAATGTGGCAAAACTTCTTAGTCTAACCTAAAAAGTATATTCTTAGATGTTTTTGAAGGAGACGGACAGACGTATGCGAATTTCATTAATTTCACGGGAAAGTTTTTTTTCCCGAAATCTCGAAAGGACCCTTCTAACTGTTTCGCAGCTTCTTCAATTCTCACTCCAAGCCAACACAATCGTTTCCTTAGCTTTACGTCCATTTTTTTGCAGGTTAATTGAATTAAAAGCACCGAAAAACGCAGTGCCATGAATGACATCCATCTCTTAAAACACTAATATATGCTGAACAATACCTTGTAAAGAAATGAAACTTACATCGTGCTCTATCTAAGTTATACAGGTCTAAAATTTCGGAAAAATTAAACGTGTCAGATATGCTTTATGAAGCGACCAATGTCAAGGCAACGAATTCATTTGCATATCTAATAAAAGCCGACAAAACGTAATGCACCTTTTAGGGGTTTTATGCAATCGGTTCATTGATTTCTATTATAAAATGCGTTCAGCCATAAACACGTGTCTGATTATCTACGCACTTTATATATAAATAATTTTTCATTATTTTTTTTTTTTTCATAAAACTATTTTCATAAAAATAATAATTAAAATTTAATTTATTTCTCAAAATCATACAATATTTACGAGGCATAGCGACTGCACATAAGAGAAATAGTGAATATTCAATTTTTATGAGTTTAATTTATAGATTTGAGCAATGCTTGCAAAAATTTCTGCACGCAGTCGAAACAGGAAGTTTACCAAAATTACCCGTGTGTAGCTAATGGGAATTTCCTACTTAATTTGTTTACGTGGAAAATGTTATTTTCCCACCCATTACTAAATCTGCTTAATTGGAGATTTTTGAATAACAAAAAATCATGTTTATATGAAATTAGAAAAACTGTGTCTCTGCCCTGGAAGGTGAACATTTTTGTTGAAGGCTGTTTAATTTTTGAAAAATCAATTAGTCCATATATTTAAACGCTGATTGGAGGTTTTTATGTATGCGTGTGTAACACTTAGAAATGCCTTTTGAACCTTATAGCTGATAAAAACAATATCTTGGCATATAGTGGCTAACAAAATATTTACTACCAGCTATAAAATAGTTTATCCTCACGGCCACTACTTCTTCAAGTTCACCCCGTATATAGGATCGCAGAGATAAATAAGACATATTTTAGCCGGCTTAGTATCGAATCTATAAAACCGGAACCATTTTGTTTAGTAATCAGGTGAAGGCAATTCCTAAAATGTGTTGTATAAACAGGTGACACTTTTCCAACCAAAACTATTGTTCAACGTGAAAATACATAGAAGCTGGCAGTTTTCCAAAAAGTCCAAAAGCATTTGTTGACACATATTGGTGTCTAAAACTTTTCGTTTGTGGTCTGTCTTGAAACAAATGAAAGTGAAAAAAATCTTATATATGCTTATATACTTTTAACGTCATATCATCTATTTATGATGCACTCTCTGCAAAGCAATCAATAAAACTACGTTAACGTAACATACGTACTAAAAAACATTAGTTGTAGTCTTCCCGCTAAACAAAATCACTTTTACTGTTTACGCCGAGGCATCAGTTATTTGCCACTGACGTGTTTGGCTGCTTTGCAGTAGTAATGGTGCACTCATATCTCATCTTCAATAATAAGTTTGTTCTGTCAAATTTTTGCATTTGCTTTTCAACCTTTGGATTGCCATCCATTGAGCTGATTAAAACGAATGAAATCTAAGGGAAGTCATACAAGCGCAAACTGTATAAACTGTAAAACTCTTGCATATTTAATGCTCTGTTTATAAAGTGTAGAGCATGTGTCCTTCGAAATTGTCTGTCAAATATTTCATCCAACCGTCTTAATTTGATTAGCGAAACTGTAACGATTGTTTTGAAATAGTAAAATAGTTGTGAGTTGCTATGTGCACTTATGACATTTCTCCTCTATATCTCTAATATGCTTGGGATTGTAATGCAAGTCAAGGCCTTGTGCAAATCCGATTGCTCACTTACCTACATGAAGGTAAAGGTAAGACGATCCCATGTTATTTTTTCGTAAAATTAAAGCTCGTTCTAAGGTAACTGATCTGTGGTACCATAGAAAACCATTTTTTTCAACTCAAGGCTATGCTTTTCAGTTTGTTGGATGCACATGTGGAAGCTAAGCAACATAGTTTGCAAATACTCTAGGAGGTGCAATTTAGAGCGAATGCAATGACAAACATATCAGACAAGATTTTATGAACCTTTGATTCACTCCTAATTGACAGTGGAAATGTTTCAGACAAAATCACGGGTCGTGGGGAAAGGGAGGTTGGAGGGGATGTAAGAAATGATGGATGAAGTGTTTTAATTTTTTTTTCTTTTTTGATTACTAATCGATGCATTACGCTCTCTCTCTCTTTCTTTGCAACATTAAAAGAATTTAGTGTTGAATGGTGCCGTTTGTGTAGCCAAGTTTATGCTTGTGTAAAGAGAAAGGACCTTTGATGCAATGGCCAATCCATGGCGCATAATAAAGCGACCATTAGCTATTTCTTTGACTAAAAGCGGGCTGCTATTAAGTGTGCAATATGTCTGTGTTGAAAGTGTCAATAAAACAACATGTCTGTGAGACTCAGTTATAGATCATAATAAATTTGAAATGATGTCATAATAATGGACTTCATATCATTTCTTACATTTTCGGTGAGTTGTTACAGACCTATAAATACGACATAGAATAAATACCGAATATATTTGGCTAAGTGTCAACGAAATAGAAAGAAAATTCGAATATACTTTTCAATATAATTATAACGCTTTTATCGTAAATGATTTCAATTTATTTATTAATTAGCATGTCATTGTCAAACACTTGTCGACTACGCATCATTTCATGCTTTTCATGGTTTTTCCGTTAATCAAGCACACGAAATTATTTAGAAAAAAAAAAAATTAAAAGAAAAGTATTTTGAAATTATTTCATTAATTTGCAAAATACTTTTGCATCTCGAACCGAATAATTAGAGAAATTTTCAGTTTTATGTAAAATTTAGTAAAACGCAATAAATGAACGCTCGGAAATACTGTAACGAAAAAGCGAAGTGAGATACGCAGATTATCCCTCAATTGTGTAAATTTCCAGAATAATATATATATTTATAACTATATATATATATATGATAGGAAATGACCGATTTGCATGCATTGAGTGTTTTTACATAATCTGCATTTTTATTCCATCGGCCTTTTATAGCCTATGAGTTTTGCTTAGAATATTAACATAAAATAAACATAAAAATAATAATTATGTAATACTTGGAGCTGCATATTATTAACTATAAACAAATGAGGAGGAGGGACGTTTAACGTAATTGCATTCTTTTCACTAAATTAAGTTACAATTCGATAATTTTGAAATGTGTCGTATATTCTTACTTTTAATTTTGTTGTTGTTTATCATATATATCAAGTGGACGCACACATGCAATTGTACGTCACACTACAATATGCATAACTATTCATTAAAGCATACTCACCTTTGGTCACGATGACATAAACTATGTAAATCCTACCCGTGAACCTTACTGTTAACTGTTCCTGACTACGCTTGCAAGCCCGATCTATATAAGATTTGAAGAGTCGATATCGCATAGTAATTTCCTTTGCATCGGACAAAAGTCCGTTTGTTTGTAACGTATAAATATTTTATTAAGAATAGTAGAATTCAAGAGCTTTACACTCTTTCAGTGTCCTTTCGAGATGTCATTCGGCGGTTTGGTTCAATTAATGTCTTCATTTTGTCTTCATCGGGTTCTGCTAGCCTTCCAGAACGAGACACAAACCTGTTTTGACCCTGTCCATTCATCGTCTCCATTTGTTTCCTTTCTTGAATATCATCTTTACCTTTGCGCTAGTAATAGAAGTAAATTACGCCAAAAATTCTGCTTTCGATTTTCCATATTTGGTAAGGCACCGACAGCAGATACCTTTGCAGAAAATCAAAGAAAAATTTTCCCTTACAAGTGTTACGATGTCAGCTATCATATGAATGAAGACAGTGCGAAATGTTGTCACGTTCACAAGCATCCTTTTATACACTATTCTTAAATATTCACGACACCACTGAGGGCAAGAAAAAATTGAATTTTCGAAAAATGTATAGAGATGTTCTTCCTCAAGCTAATATTTCTCATACTGCACAGTATTGTAGGAAAACAACGACATAGCGACATAAAGTAAATAATAATATCATCTACGGGAATATGTAAAGATAGCGTAGCTCCCTTCCGCCCACCAAATAAATAAATAAATAAATAACAAATAGAAAATGCTTGTCTTAATGTGCGTGCTGGTTTCTCATCCTAAACATTATTTTTACATCACTTTCAACATGTGTAATTGTCACGTAATTATTTTGAGGACTTCTTTAATGAAAACTTAATCAATTTAATTCGAATTCATCTCACACGAATGAATCCGCAATTATTTTAAGTTGACATATAAGGAAAAATACAGCATTCAATGGAAAAGAACTAATAAACTTCTTCTTGTTCTACAAACACATATACTCACAACCCACGCCCCCCCACATCATTCAACCAACTTGATCCAAGCCATCTTCATAATTTTGCCCTCCCCACCTATAACAAATTCTTCGTTCCTTCGATGTGATTGCATATCGTGTATAGTTTTTTTCCCGCACTACAAGTCTGTTTATATTTTAAATTTTCAATTTCTTCTTCATGTGTGTGAACGCGTCTGTATGAATACATTTTCCGTAGTTAGTTACTTTGCTACTATTTTCATATAAATTGTTTTTCTCTGCATTTGCAATTGAACGCGTCACTTGCCAAATCGTTTAATGTCGTAAAAAACAAAAACAAAAGTCATGTATTTTTTTACCCGGAGCGACAGAAAATGGATTTCCCTATATGTAGTAGTTACCTTTTATATTTGCTGCATTAAAAATTACTTTAACTAAATTCCTATTGCAATCTATAAGACTTGGCTTTTCAAATAAATTATTTTTTATTAAACGAATGTCATATGGTGTCGTGAATATTTATTATCAGAGAAATTTCTTATTATTACAGAAAAACTTTGGTTAAAAGGCAATCAAAGGGCTTTGATATTAAAATTAAAAAAAAAAAAAAATTCCGAAAGTGTAGTTAATCGACTTGGCCAATGAACAATCCAACTATGGATCGTTTGTGTTTGGCTTTTTTGTTTTAACTTTTGATATAAGTGCTCGACATTAGGTGATCAAATAAGACCTTTTGTTCTCAATCTGCAATAAAAAGAAAAAAAAAGTAGTGAAGGCAAACATTATGCTTTATTTTAGTTATTAGTTCACGCAATTTTTATTTAAAAGTGAGATCAAGACCACCTCGGATTGTTTTTTTTAATTCAATTCTGCAGCACCAACTTTTAGTTACATTTCCACATAAATGTCTACATACTTCAACAGTAACATGAATAATAATGTTTGTGTAAACCAATGCTTTCACATAACCTATCTAATGACGTACATATGTTTAATAATAACATTACATGGGGAGAACATATATTTATATGTAAACATACGATATTTCAATCCAAAATGTTCTTGGCATGGTGCAGTAGTATCGTTCGTGTAAGGATCTTGTTTATCGAAATGGAAATGTGTGCATATTTACATCATTACGGTTTAAATGCACACTATTTTCGACAGTTTAAAATATTTCAAGAGGAAAGAAAGTGGAAAGTATAAGAGAAAGTGACAAAATGCAACACAAGTTGCGTTCATTAAATACTCTACGCCTTTCTTATAAATAACATGAGAACTCTTATCATAGAAAGGGATCCAAACCAAACCGTTGTGGACTGTCGTGGTCCAAATTTAGTAAAATTCATTTTTTCTTTTTCTTTCAACGATCTTCTTTCACCATTCTTCTCTTTTTGCTTCGCTATAACATTGTATTATAATTAGACCGAGATATAATTGGGAATTTCAAATTTATTTTTTCCGATATATAATTGGTCTCAGAAAATTTGTATTTATGTATTACCCATTAGGGTAACGTAAAGGGCGTCCATTAAGCGTATCTTGGAGACCTTTTGTCACTTTCCGAAGGCCGAAGGTTTCCATCATTTTGTGCAACATTTTACAGCGTTTTTGGCAACCAAAGCTATATCACGTCGAAAGAACTTATATTGGTTTGGCAACGATCCACCCACCGACCTATTGCCGCAATTCTTCAACTTTGCAGATCCCCGTGCCAACCAAGTCATATTACACACACATTACATATGGTGACAGTACTTCCCATTCGAGCTGCAACAATCTATCCTGTCCAATAAAATAAAATTTAATGTGGTATTATCTTTTAGGTAAAATTTCCTCCCGCGAGTCGTGTGCACTTCCATTCATCTCGTTCTGTTCCACATTCACTGATTACGAAAACAACGACATTGATAACATTCGAAGTCATTCGAAGGCACTAGCCTTGCTGTGTGAAAGCGCGATTATGTAGTAGTTTCTAACCAAACTTCTAAACAATGTAGTGGTGGAAATACCGAACAAAAGAAATCAGAAGAAGACATGGCAGGAAAATGATTGTGTAAAAAGCTTAACGAAATCTGTGAGGCATTACTGTGCCATTATACTTTACTACTATTAATTATAAGAGCGAAAGGACAAATTGTATACAGTTTCTTAAAAAAGATGTCTAGGTTGTCTACTTTAGATTACGTAATAGATTGCTTTAAAAGACTTCTGCTGCACAAACGAATTTTCATTGCATTTTTTGTGAAATCGTAAGTCTTGTGACATGGTTTTTTCTCTTTTACAGATTTCGGACAATCATCATAGAGTTTCCTGTAAAACCGGTTTCAACTGACAGTAACACAACATACTTTATTTCCCTTTCTTTTTTCTTCTTTTTTTTACATTTGCATTCTATATATATATATATTAAGGACTAAAATAAGCCTGGAAGCTGAAAAGCCTAATGAAAAAAAAACAAACAAACACAACCGAGAGACTAACTAACAAATTATAGAGAAACATTGTTATAAAAAACATAGCGATTGTGTCACGCTAAGTTATTAGCTTGCACTGATGCCACCCAATCTTCTCACATAGAAGAGGGTTAAAGAAAAAAAAAAGACAAAAACAATATCACAACTCACAAGTACAATGAGGATACAGTCAGCCAGCATCATGCACATGAAAAATAAAGGATAAGCTGTGGTAAGCATGACAGAAGAATGTGATACTAAATCAAATATAAACAACAGCTGCAACATTATCGTATTGTTGTGATTAACGTCAACTGTAAATTAGTAGACTATGTAAAGAAAAAACATTTTTTGTTCTTATTAGAGTTTAATATAAGCAAAATGAAAACGTGGAATAATTGTATAAAATAGGCAAGCAATACATTGAGTGAATTTTAAAAAACAAAAAATCAAAAAAGAAAAAAAAGCAAAAACAATTCTACAAACAAAAAACACATAACATCAATTCAGTCAAATCGAAATTTGAGGAAAAAGGAAAAAAAAAAGGAAACTACGAAGCGAGTATTTCGCCTTGAAACGAATTCTTGAAAAGCCGATCATTTATATGGATTCGTGGGAGCGAACAGATCTTAAGCAACATCTTAAGTTTTCTTTTCACGCCTCTAGCGTATTGCATTATTCTTCGTCTTTTTATTCTTTGCCATTATCTGCAGATTATGCCTGCAAATCTAGCGACAGTAGATACAATCGCAATCGATTAAAGCTATTAGACGATATATCGAAAAGATTTTTAAACTGTTTGTGGGCAGGTGTACGCTTACTGTCATACACAATTTTATTGGTTTTAATAAGCGATTGTTTAAAGTCACGGTTTGCTTTGGCCCTCGTAACGGAAATCGCAGATCAGAATCTATCAAATTCGTCTGAGCATCTTTTCAATGCAGAGATCATCAGTTTCGATTACGTGAATAACACAAAAACTTACGACTTATCCCTAACGTTCACTAATGGCACAGCAGCTAGAACTTTAGCCGGTCTTATCACTACCACTCATTCGCCGCAATTAACTGATAACGATACTGATATCTACTTCTCAGAGTTTGTTTTACCTCCGTTCAATTCTATTCTGGTCAGTATTGTTCTATTGTTTGTGATTCTAGGCACCATTGTAGGGAATGTTCTCGTTTGTATAGCCGTTTGTATGGTACGTAAATTACGCAGACCTTGCAATTATTTGCTGGTCTCCCTAGCTCTCTCCGATCTTTGTGTGGCTGTGCTGGTAATGCCAATGGCTTTACTTTACGAGGTATTGGAAAAATGGAATTTCGGTCCACTCTTATGCGATATTTGGGTATCCTTTGATGTACTGTGCTGTACAGCTTCCATTTTAAATTTATGCGCAATTTCTGTCGATCGATACTTGGCTATAACTAAACCATTAGAGTATGGTGTTAAGCGTACACCCCGCCGCATGATGTTATGTGTAGCATTGGTATGGTTAGCGGCGGCATGCATATCATTGCCACCGCTATTGATTTTAGGCAATGAGCATGTTGACGAAAGTGGCGATCCTACTTGTGCGGTTTGTCAAAATTTCGCATATCAAATATATGCGACTCTAGGTTCCTTTTACATACCACTTTCGGTGATGCTTTTCGTATATTATCAAATTTTTCGGGCTGCCCGCAGAATTGTACTGGAGGAGAAGAGAGCGCAAACCCACCTACAACACGCGCTTAATGGCACCGGCTCACCAACGGGTCACACTAATTTAGATTTCGGAGACAATGGTCAGCACCGCCATAGCAGTTATGGTAATACCTCGCTCAATTACTCGACATGTGGCGGCTTGTCAACCGGTCAGGGTGGTGGAAGCGGTTCTAGCGGCCTTCTAGGGTCACCGCATCATAAGAAATTGCGTTTCCAGCTGGCCAAAGAGAAGAAAGCTTCTACTACATTAGGCATTATCATGTCTGCTTTTACCATATGTTGGCTGCCATTTTTTATACTTGCTCTTATACGTCCATTCGTAGAATCAGAGTCTGTGCATGTTCCACAATCGTTGTCTTCGCTATTCCTATGGCTAGGATATGCGAACTCGTTGCTCAATCCCATAATATATGCGACACTTAATCGAGACTTTCGTAAACCGTTCCAAGAAATCCTGTATTTCCGTTGTTCTAGTCTGAATACAATGATGCGTGAAAATTACTATCAAGATCAATATGGCGAGCCACCATCGCAACGCGTAATGTTAGGTGATGAACGTCACGGGGCTCGGGAAAGTTTTCTTTGAAATTAGGCCCTCTAAATGGATGGATAACCTGCCATGACAATTCTCATATAAAGTAAGCAATTTTAGTTAAGTAATACTGAACATTATCTAAGAGGTAGTAGTTGTTGTCTTTCATTAACTCACACATATAATAGATGTACTCTCTGTAAAGGTAAATACACAAAATTCACATCAGTAAAAGATAAGTGCAATCCAAAAAAAAAAAAAAAAAAAAATCAGAAACGATACAGTTACTCTTAATGTAAACTAAATGTAGCTGTGTATAGAAAAAATATTAAACTAAAAGCTATAAAGACATCAAATATAAGCAAAACCAACGTTCATTCACATCGGCAACGGATCGTCAAAATGTATCTGCTGCTACATTACGACTAGAGCTTATTCCCTTTTTTTTTTCTTTTTTCAAAATGAAAATATCAAATAATCATAACACACAATGAATGCACAGAGAACTGACAGATAAGTGCTGTTTATGTTGGAAGTGGCCCAAGTTACTTTTTTCAAAAATATTCAATCGCCTAATTCCATATTTTCATATTTTCCGTTCTGTACATATGTATGCGTGTGTACATACGTGTATATATAAAACAATATATGACGGTTTTCAAGTATATGGACTTGGGTCATTTTCGAAATGAACGACTCTTACAGAAACACAATTTATTATACTTTTTTTTTATTTCATTATTAACTCGAATCCGTAGATTAGATAAAACCAAAAATATTTTCTCATTTATTTATTTTAAATGTAAATTGAATTATTCTGACAGCTGATTATGCGTACCTTTAATTAAATTTTAATTAAAATAAGCCAGCAAATTTTGTATCCCCTCTAAACAACTCTGTGAATTTTATTTTTTTTTTTTCTAAAATTCGATTTGTTGCGCGGTTTGTTTGTGAACGCAAAGGTAGCAGTAGAAGTTTGGGGGATTTGTGTATTGGCAGCGAGGTTTTGTGGTATAGAATGCGACTGCTTTTAATTTCCCAATATATTATAGTGAGTTGATAGCTTCCTCATCCTCATCCCAAGTTGTTGGAAATTTGTGATATACAGAAGAGTAAGAAGAGCCCCTACCTACCTATCTAGGATTGAAAATAAATTCTTACACATTTAATAAGTATTTTTTATTTCCGTTGAGATCATCTGAACATTTGTGGCTGCTATGTGTTCGATCTGATAAACGTTTGTTAATTCAGAGTGAGGAAGAAAATGTTATTTATGAAAAAGAAGCAGCAGGAGGATTGGCTTTTTTTGGAATATCATAATGGATTAGATTTAAGAAACAGCAACAATAGAAGGATCAGAGCAGCAGCACACCCCTTAAGTGTTTACTGACATTGAGGTGAACAAGGCTTTGTCTTATCGCTGATGAGTATAATGCTGGCATGAAAACCGCTTTCCCATTTCTATCTTTTGTTGTGATAGACTCAAAAAATGTATATAGGAGAGAGAATGTTTTGTTCGGATGTGCTAGAAAATAGTATTTAAGAATAGAAAGAAATAGATATGAACTGAAACAACAGCTTTTGTTAACATTTACTCGCGTTGATGCCCATAAGGCGAGTCATAACGCCACGACTTCCTTTGGGTAGAACGGTTGTGCTAATTTGTACCCTTTGTTAAGATGTTACAAGGAGAGAGAGTAAGATTTAAGAGAAAGACAGGAGTTGCGTGAGGAGAATTCATTAAAATTGTTGCAGATTAGGCTTTGGGCCCAAGCATTATGTAATTTATTGTTCGGGACAATGAAACAGAAATTGAAATCGATAAAATTGTTTTATGCAGTTGTGCATTGCAGTGCTTTGGCAATTTTCCAGTTGTCTCATAGTATCGAAGAGAATTAATTTGAGCACTCACGACATAGGGAATATAACGATAGATTTCAATTCTTGTATTCCTAACAAAAAGCAAACAATCAGCAACAACCAACATCGACGTAGAAACTCACTCAAATCGAAATTTGATGTATTTTACTTGACGTCTTTTGTGCGCTGCCGGGCTTGATAAAATAGTAAAAATGGATCATCTTTGGCATATAAAGACTTACTTTTTGCAGCAATCGTTAGTTGTATGGGAAGAGCTTTTCATAGTATGCCATAACACTATGACACAATGAGTGAAGGTTTTCAACGATATCGACCTTGTAGGTTGACTACAAAAAAAAAAAAATGGACAGGGATAAACTAAAATAGGCTCATAAAATGATCCCGAAACGTCATTCTGAATGTTACATACCCACGCAAAAACTTAATATACCCCGTACCGCAACACAACAAATGCACAGTGTAATAAAATTATAAGTTATGTTGTATTTTGTAACTGCCGAAAATGGGCGCTTTTTATAAGCTATGCAAGTGTACTCGAACTATTTTAAAACAGATAACACAATACAAACTTTCTGAAGATGTTGTGAACTTGACTACACTAGAAACTGTTAATTACTTCAATTCATTTAAAATATCATTGAAGCTGTTAAGCGTTAATTGACTTTTTACATAATTTGGCAGTAAATTCATTTTCATGATCACATTTCGGTTTAATTTAAAATGCCTTTAAATTTCTTTGAAGATGAACTTTAAAAAATGTACAAATCGTATATTACGATGAACAGATGAACAGATTTAAGATTTATAAAAAGCCCTCAGAAAATTGCAAAGCGTAAGGTACATGTGTAATTCATTTATATCTTTTTTCCGTTATTTCTTGTAGAAATAGTAAACTAAGGTTTCTCTTGTAAACTGGTACACAACTCAGTCGTTTAATAACTAAATCAATATTAAATCTATTTGTAAAAAATGTATTTTTTATTAATGCAAAACTAAAACTAAACCCAATGAATGAATCAATCAATCAATCACATTGTTTTTTAAGGCAGTAAAAATGAAAGAATTTCATTTATCAATCCTTCTCTCTCTCTTTCTCTCTCTCTCTCTCTCTCTCTCTGTCTTTCTTTGTTTCTCTCTTCATGTAGAGCAAAAAGTCACATTTCTCTGTGATAATTTTAAAAAATAATTATTAAGGTGAACATACATTTATATACAATACAAATGCGTAATACTAGCAGCATTATAAATAATTGTTTTTTTTTTTTACAAAAAAAATTAAACATTTAAAATGTTAACTCTTCGTGTATATATGTTTTAGAAAAATGTAGAGCAATATATGTTTAAAAACTAAAAATATATTTAATTAATATTTAAAAAAGGTTAAATAAAATAAAAATAAGGAATAAGAAAAGTAAGAAAGATGATGAAAGACCGACCCATGCCGTGCGCGAGCTTAGCTTTTGTGAACGATGTGATGTGTTCTTAACGTTTCTTTCTGTTTCATTATCTTTTTGTTTATTGCTAATCTTCTCGAATATCAGTATCACTGAACAGTTTAAGTTTCATCTCCTACAAAGCTGACAAGATTCGAAGCGTGAACAATATAAATCTTAGGACCATCGTGTACACAATGAAACAATCCGTTGATGATATATGCAAAGGTACGAGACACTCTAAACAAGGAATTGTATGATATCATCGTATGGCCATATGCCATCACTTTGAACTTTAAATCAGCTAAAAGTAATTCTCGACCTCAGATCCATAACTTTATTTGATTCTTAGATTATTAATAAAAACATGTCGGTGGGATTATGTTCGGGGGGGGGGTATGCAAAGACCGAAGGGGGATTTAAGCTTTCCCTCTGCAAAAACTACAAATATCGGGCTTGGTTAAGAGAGTTCATATTAAGAGTAGTTTCAAGTTCCTTTCTTATATTTTACCTCTCGTAGAATGCTAGCAACACGCGAAACTTTCTTAAACCCATCGACTAAACACAGACTTTTATGGCATCTTTTATAAGTCAGGCCTTTTGCACGTCACAAATGGCAGTGAGAGAGTGAATAAACCTTCTTGTTGCGACGATACGTATAAATATCTAACAAAAAAGGAAGAAGAATTAAGCTATAAATAAACAAACGATAAAATTGCATGTATTTTTTAGCCGAAAGTTTTCATTTTTTCATTAGTTTTTCACAAGTCATGTACAAACTGTTACCAAATCATGAAAAGTAAAGTTTTTTTTGAATTTTCCCTTTTCTCGGTTTATTTGTATTTCCATTTGTTTTATTTTTTCTTCTTCTTTTTGCCGAGTTTTGCATAAATTTTTAAACGACAAAAATGAAATCATTGGATGAAACAAAAGGGAAGGAATAATAAAATAAGAAAATTTCAATTTATTTCTTGGCAGACAGAAAGAATAAATAAGAAGAGAAAAAGAAAATGGAATAAAGAAAAATATTAATAAAAAATGAGAAATGAAATTACTCATCATCATATTTGTAAAAAAATAACTAATACTTACTCTAAGTAAACTTTATATTTATGAAAAGCTGTCAAAATCTGAACCAATCCTGTGTATTCCGCAAGCAATGTGGAAGAAGAAGAAGAAGGTAAATTTAAAAACAAAACAAACAAAAAAGAAGAACAAGAAGAAAAACTAAATTGAAATTAAAAGTGAAAATAAATAAATGATAAAATATTCAAAACTAAGGAATACAAAGGACTTTTTTATGACGAGAGAATAACAAAAAGGTAACCTTATCCATCCGGATGATAAATACTTTAGTTATGTTGTTGGAATACAATGAACTTTTCGTTTCTTCTTAATTGGGTAAATTTTATTCAAAACGCCTTTCAAAGTAAGTGTAAAAATTTTCCCCTGATCTTAACGACCCAAGTAACTAAATACTTTATAATTGCCTTGCTCTGGTTCGAGGCTAAGCGATTGAAGAATTCCCGTTAAAGTGAACAGAACTGCGTTAGGTATTTATAATATTTATTCCATTTATCCTTTTTAAATTTCTGCCATAAGAAGTCACTTATTTCTTGGCATAAGCTCGCTTTCAGGATGGACTAGACAAGAGGCTGTCTAAGGCAGGAGCTTTTTAGTTCTTAAGATAATTGATGCGAATTTGAATGTAAAGAAAAAAAAAAACAATTACATAGGGTATTAGGGTATAAAAAAAAAAATGATTTTTATGCGTTATTGGCAAGTCTTGAAATTTCCATTGAAGGACTAAAAATAATCAACCATTTATCTCTCTCTTCTTAGTTACAATCCTATAGTTAGAGAAATGAAGGAAGTAACCAATTTTGGTTTTCGTTTGATTGCTGGATAGTCCAACGAAAAAGTTGAATTTTCTTGAAATTTGACAAAAAAAAGAACGGAAACATTTGTTAATCAAAAATGCTTAAATTAACGTATGACTAATTCTGCCCACGCTTCTCTAAAAAACTGGTGTGTTAAAGGTGCTCTTAAAAATGCGAATGCAACCTGTTAGTGTGATATCTCATTCGAGAACAACATGCTTTTTTTATGATTCTTAAATACATAAAAATCATTCAGGGCAATAAAAAAATGATCTTTTGAAAAATATGCACGAACTACCATCATTAACAGGTAAAATATGTGCTCAAAATGTTCTCAAATTTAAGGTTTTTGGTAATTTCGGCAGTGACAGTTGCCGTGATGTAGGAAAACAGGCAATCGTGATAGAATAATACCTTCATTCGTGTGCTTAGGTATTTACCAGCTGATGGCTTATGTGTGTAGATTGTTGTGATAAAAGAAAAGGAAGCGGAACATGCTTCTACAGTTTTGAATATATATAATATATGTATATATAGTGCTGAAGGGATATTAGGTCTGTCTCTTATTCTGCTTACTCTAACAATAAAGTGAATAAAAAATAGACCTCAAAAAATTCTTTGAAATAAATGCACTGTCCGGTGTGTGTGTGTGTGTGTATGCAGGGGATATAAAATTTTCAAGTACGTTTGTTTGCTTCACTTTCAGGAGATTTCATGTTTTGATCGTATAATTACATAAATGCATAAAAACTTTTACAAAACATTATTATATTCATGAAAAGTTTCTCTTCTCAAAGGAATTCTAAAATAAAACAGAAAAGTTGTTTAGCGATAATTTTATGGGTGTTTTATCATCATTTAAACGCTTAGAGAAGTAAGTTGCATAAGTGATGACTAAAAAGTGCTTTGAAATTATACGCAGCAATTAAGATATAAAAACATGATTATGATTAAATGAAAAGAGACAAGCTTTGCCTTAAAATGAATCTTTTCCATTGGTTTTGAGTTTACTTTATTATGATGTTGCGATTACACGCCACTTCAGTCATTTTAAAGATGAAATTTGGCTCGACTTCTGCACAACTCTTAGGTTATATTGTTAATGAAATGATTGTACATTAAGATATCCGAGTTTTTTGAGATGTTTCCAGAATTTCGGCCGCTAGGAATGTGTTTACTGCCAATCTTTCCCAGTTTTCATCTGTAAACATGATAAAAATAACACGAGCAAAAGAAGGCTTAGTCTATTTTGGTAAATTAAATTGACTTAATATCATGCTAAATAAAAGTATGTTGTGTGCTACGCACATACAAATAGATAACGTTAGTGTGCGATCACAGCTGAAAGTCCTTCGAAAAACTAGATATAAACGTATATGGCAGATGGGAAATGTACAAAAGTATTTGTGCATTAATTTTTTAATATATATAAGCAGAGAGAGACATCCAAGCGTATAGTACTGTTTTTATTACTATACAAATAATTACTCATACGCTTAATAGTACTGCACAAACCTGCATGTTTGTTTTCCCTTTGTTTGCATTCGCATACACAAATGCAATGTTCTCAGAGTTGTTTATTATAATACAAATGCATGTATGTATGAATGTATGTATGTACGCGTAGATTTAATACGTTTAATAATAATACATAAAATATTCATGAACAAAATAATGTTTTTTGTAGACAAGTTGTACTCTTTATTTAAAATGCGAAGCATGTGTTGACGCCTGAAGAAACATGAATTTTTAAATTAGTTTATACGCATATGCAGACTACAAATTTTCATTATAAACGACCCACTGCACGCATATATGTCAGCACTAACCTTGGGAAGAGAAAACAGTATGTTAATCATAAACATATAATCACGCACATTTTACTTAACTATATATAACGCTCTGATTTTATGTTCATTTCGATTTTGATGCTTGAATAAGAATTGAAAGGGAAATAATGTGATCAAAATCAAAATCAATTTTCACGTTGAAAAGTTAAATTTATTATCATACTGAGAGAGATCCTGGCTGTTATATTATTGATGCAAGTTTCGAAAACAACTTTGACTATGTACCGAGAGGAGGAGTGAGAGGAATAATCGGAAATGCAAAAATTCAATGTAGATTATTCTTCCATAAGCCACCTTCCAGTCCAATCAAATATCCGTTCATCCGTCGCTTTCGTTCATTTATTTGTCCACCAGTCTATCTGTCCTTTACTTTTTCCTCCCGTTTTTTCATCCTTCATCCTTGGCCCTTGTCTACCGTCCTTTAGTTTCTCCTCTTATTTTTTCATCCTTCATCCTTGGCTCCTGTCGTTTATCCTTTTTTCTCATAGTAATACAAATTGAAACAGACAGCTAGGAGAAAACTTAAAATTTCTGTGAACTTTACATAGCGTCATACATTAGCAAACGTAAAAATATGAAATCATGAGCGATAACAATCCGTATGTGGCAGCATGATTAGTTTGGTTTCTTTCGATTTTCTCTTCAAATCTCTATTGAAATTTTCTTCTGACTTTCATATATTTCTAAAACACTTCAACGGATATACTTGTTGCGTTAAGGCGTAAACATACCAAAATTTGACGTAAGCTTATCCGCTTAAAGGTTCAGTCGGTGTCTCGTTTTTACTGTAAACCTACCTGTATCAAAGTGTGATCTTTTGACGCACTTTTTTTGCTGAAAGCGAAAAGGTAATCCCGACTATAATTC
>CCAG010017124.1:0-16675 GCA_001077435.1 Glossina morsitans morsitans | reverse complement strand
CTCTATAGCAGAGTAAGAAAGAAAAAAAAATGTAATGAACGCATCGATCGACAAAATTGCCCAAATGACTTTTATGTGCTTTTGCGATTATTTCGTTGATACAAAATTTCGTTGAAAAAATTAGTTAACTTTTACTCTCTGTTGGATTAGGCGCTACTAGTCGCGACGATTGCTAGATACAAGAAGAAGAAGAAGTATTAGAGAAATTTTGTGTTGAGCAAATAAATCATTAGCATTTAAAATTAAGAATCAAGTGTAAATACCGAAATAAATTTAATTTATAAAATTTTACTTAATACCAAGAACGTTTAAATGACTAACATTCGTCCCTTGAGCACTTCACTAGCTAAGAAGGCGAAGCTAGAACTCGGAGAAGTACCGGAGCGCATTGACCAAGATATAGCGGTACTGAAAGATTGGATTTCTAGTCAACCGCACTTAAAAGCCCGCGTTGACGATCAACTGTTAGTCGCTTTTCTTCGTGGTTGTAAATATAGTTTACAGAAAAGTAAACAGAAAATCGACCATTTCTATTCGATGCGTGGTGCTCTTCCAGAATTATATGAAAATCGTTTTGTTAACGAGAGAACATTAACCATATTTAGGAAAGGGTAAACTAATTACTTTTCGTTCTTGTAATACTTGAGTGATAAAATTTTATTTTATAGCGGCTTCTTAAGGCTGTTGAAACCTTTAAGCGAAGATGGTCCTCGTGTACACATTGTTCGTTACCCTGTTTACGATATGAAAGAATTCCCTTTAGTTGAGCTATTGAAAGCTCGGAACATTTTAAATGATATAGAATTACTTGACGATGATAACGCTGTGATTGCTGGTTATATTGAAATATCCGACGTGCGCGGTTTTAGTGCAAGCCATCTATTCCATTTTGATCCTTTGATAGTAAAAAAAATTGCAACATTAACTGTGAAAGCACTGCCTTTGCGGGTGAAAGGTATACATTTTATCAATGTCTCATCCACTGCACAAAAATTTTTCAATTTAGTTAAAAGTCTTATGCCTGAAAAGCTTAAACAAAGAGTAAGTTTTCATTCGCTTATATATGTATATGTATATATAATTTCTTTATAGGTTTATGTACATCCAAATTATGAGTCTCTTTACGATTACGTACCACAAGAATGTTTGCCTAAAGAGTATGGTGGTACCGACGGAACCATAGAAAATATTATTGCTGCTTTGGAAGAGGACGTGCTACGTTATAAAGATTACTTCGAAGACGAGGTGCAATATGGAAGTGATGAGAAACTTCGTCTGGGTAAACCGTTCAATTCTCAAAGTTTATTTGGCTTAAAAAGTTCATTTAGGAAATTAGAAGTTGATTAGAGTTTTACATTAAATTAAACATTTTCTTTTGTTACTTAAATATAAGCGCAATTAAGCTAAAACTTGAACTGCTTTATAAAGATATTTATGAGCTTCATCGAAATAAGGATTTGACTCCGTCCGTACCCTTTCCAACCATTTAGTGATATTTGGGAATTTTTCTTTGACATCGTAGCGGCAAAGTTCTGTAAAAGAATGGAAGAAAAGATGAAGTAAATATAAGCAAGTTACCCACACAAGGCTTAACGCAAGTCTTCAGCCTCTCAAGAAAATTTATCTTAAAAAGCGAAATGAAGTGTCTTTGACGTATGTCCTTCTGCATGGGTACAAAAAAGTCATTTGACAGTCTTTTAGCTAAACGTACTTGTCTGCTCTATTTCACAGGCGCCAAATAGATCAGCCACGGTCAACTTATTGCCGGTTAAGAAGTTGTTATCCTTTAACCACAATCCTTCCAATATCTTTAGTTGTCGCTCCATTTCGATTTTCAACTCCAAGGCTTTTTCCTTTGTAGGTTTGTCTGCTAAACCTCTAAAAGGCAAAAGCCACAAATGCATGAAGTAACCACTACAGCCGTAACGAACACCCAAGTGATGCCATTCCAGGAATTCGTCAACTTTCGCCCTTTCCCGTATGTCGCGGGGATAAAGTGCTTCACTGAATTGCTGTTTGTCGGCCAAGTATCTAAAGATTACTAGTAATATGAAGGCTTATTAAGGGTAGTTTTTAAATTTAAGAAATTTTACCTTAATATTGCTACCGATTCAGATAAATGAAAATCATTATCAACTATGGCTGGCACTTTTTGAAAACGATTAACTTTTTTATATGCTTCAGTATACTGCTCCACTGGAAATTGGGAATGAATTAATAAGGACGGCATAGCCGTTAATCACATGCGTTAACAAACTTACGTACTTTTTCTCAGAGCCACGGGACAATCTTGAAATTGTGTTTTACCCATTTTCAGTGCAATCCATAAAGCCCGGGAAGGTTGTGACATTAAATCATAATAATATTTAAATACTTTTGACATTTTTTTGCTTAAACAAACTTTATTATAAGTATAAACACACAAACTTCCATATACAACGTAAACAACTCAACTAAGTCAGTAAAATATTTAGTTAAGACTAAAGTTCATTGTTATCGCGGCGAACTTTTATGATCCACATAAAGAGCTTTAACAACATTTGATATTCATACCTATATATGCGTATACAACAGAGATACCAGATGGTTTGGTGTGATCGTATGTGTTAGTAAACGTAGGATGAGCTAATTGTAAACTAAGAATTTGCAAAATCATTGAATAATGAAAAGGGAATATTTTTCTTGGTTTTGTTTAGTTAATTAGCTTTTTTTCGATAAGAAGGTTTGACACAATTTGGTAAAAGCCAACGAGGATAACCTAAGGAACGGAACTCTGAACGATTTGTAATAAACCTTCCATACTCATAACAATCGAGATAAACATTACGATTTTATGTTAGAAAGTCAATCGTTGCGAGTCGTTGAAGACCTCTCTTTGTTTGTTGTAATTTTATCCCACCGGAGATGCCTGTTAATTACAAATTGTAACTTTATCTTTCGAAGATGACAAGGAGAAGAGAAACGTTCCTTCTCGACTTCTTCAACACGAGCGTATTAGAAAGAAGATTTTCTATTTCTTTCTTTCTTTCTTTTATCGCTTGCTTCTGACCATCCTGGTATTTTTCTGTGTGAACAAAAATATATATTGGATGATTGGAAGTACATAGTCTTGCCAGATGCCGGAAATTTGAACGAGTTACTAAAATCAGTGTATATAACATCCTTGCGAGAGCCACTAGAGAAAACCTTGTAAACATGGCATGTAAACTCGAAAAGTTTCGTAACCGTTAATATTTCTTTTATGAAGCCATGCTGAAATGGAGAAATATAGGATTTGATAGCGGAAACTATTTGTTGAGTAACAATTGCTTCAAAGAATTTGGTTAAGAACTCAATTTTGCAAGGCCTTAAAAGTTCTCGGCCGGATATCTGCTTCCGCGTTTGTGAATTGCGATAAGGAAGCTGTTCTTCCAACACAAAAGGAACACCTGAACTTTTTCAAAAAAAAAAATTAAACTATTTGAGATGGCAACACATAAATGGTCAGAGCACGACTTGAGTATAGATGATGGAATGCCATCTGACCCAGGCACACAACTATATTGAAGTAACTTTAAATCTTGCAAAACGTGTGGAACTGAAATGACTAAATATGGAATCGAGATCTAGTTCGTGATTTGATGCGTTAAATAGGACCCAGCAATAGAGAAAAATCGATGGAAATATTTCGGTCTAAAGTAGTATTTCGTCGTATTTTCAATATCACCAGTGGATTCGGAGCCATTAAGAGAGATGGGGGGGATATATGGATATTCTTCTTTTATAAAAGCATTTAGAATTACCAAGAAGCGTGAGGGCTTTATCATATGAGGGTAATTACGATAACTTTGGTGGTTGAGGTAATTGAATCTATGCCTCATCGAAGAGTAAACAAAATACTCGCTGCAGATCCACTTCTCATGTATTTTTTAAAAAGTTTTTTTTATTTTTTTTATTTTTATGGTCTTTAAATACTTTTTCAAACCAGGGCGGGCAAGCGCTTTAATCATAACGGATACAGAAATAGGTCGATTTAATACAACATAGAACGAGAGTATTAGGATTTCCATAGTCCTAGCAATGAAATCAAGGGTAATGTGCGAGAGATGAGAGTTAAACAACACAATATTGGCTTCATTAAAATCATGCTGTATATTTGAGTAAGAGGGGTTTAACATGTTAGTATAATTCAAAAAGCCATCCCGTTCATTGAACAACGACTTACAACTATCTCTGGGAAATAACCAAAGAAACGAGCTAGCAATCTGTCATTACAATTAGAAGTACAGCTGTATTGAAGTAAGCTTCCAAATAGTTCATTGGAATATACACTAGCTGTTTCAGATGTTGAAGTGGACCATGCAGCCTGAAGCATCTCTATAAGATCAAGTAACTTGCGATAAACTAAATCCACTCAAGACTATGACCATATCAGTAGATTGCGATATTTCAACCACACCATATATAAATGCGTATTAGCAATTTTCACACAAGTGGCAATAAATTCGAGATCGGGAGGGGTTGGAAACTCATATGAGTATGACGGAAAGGCGAAAAGATTTGGCGAATGGAAATCCGGCTTAAGCCAGGTTCCGGTAAAAGCGAAACAGGAGAACTCAGTGGTCAATGAATTTAGAAGGGTAGAGTGAATTTTCCACCTAAGACCTCTAAAATTTGGTAAATGATATTTGCTGAATACTGAAGAATATCCATATTTTATTTCGGAACTAAAATCTTAAGAGAATTTAAAATTACTGACACGATTAAGATTAACAGATGTGGCTTTTATAGCAAGATGTCTTGTTATGTTACTATTTGAGGTGTCCGGTGTCAGTCTTGACACAAAGTTTGCTTTTCGAGCCGGAACTGCTGTGAAGGAAAGACTATTAGAAAGACTAGTATTTGGAGCATTAAGAATCAAGGCTTGAGACTTTTGAGAAGGGGGAAAAATAGAAGGAGTGTTTCCGCTCATTTGTGCAACTTGGAACTCTGCAGTTGTTTCCCGTTGTGGAAACCATTACATAAGATACGCCAGGAAGCATTGTTATTGCTAGCCATCGATGCTTTTATTTCACTCCAAAAGAATTCAAATAAAACGAATTGCTACTCAATCGTTTATGCGCGTTTCTAACGCAACAGATTTGAGTGAAAATTGTACAACGTGCGCAACATTATTTAGATTCATCGAGGATCATTTTAAAAAAAAGTTTAAAAACATCTGATTCGTAACATTCTAACCTGTTTACTGTTTAATTTTATGTTTGTTTTGGTGTTTAAGATCAAAATTAATTAACTTGATTTGGGAAAAAATAGTCATAGTCAGTCTGATTTGAAAAGTTGATCTTCAAATATCTTAATAAAAATCGCATAATGTCTAAACCAAATATAAGATCGCTATGCGATGAATTGAAAAAAGTAGCTAAAGAAGAATTAAATGAAGTCGAAGATTGCATTGGTGATAATATCGAAGCCCTTAGAGATTGGATTCATAAGCAGCGACATTTGAAAGCCCGAACGGACGATCAATTTCTTGTGGCTTTTCTTCGCGGCAGCAAGTATAGTCTCGAAAAAGCCAAAGCGAAGATAGACTATTTTTATACGTTTAAAACTTTAATGCCGGAATATTGCTGCAATAAAGTCATCGATGAGAAATGGTTGAACATATTGCGTACGGGGTAAGTTTTAAAGTGTGTATAGAGATTAGAGTATAATTTAAATAATTAGTATTCATAATTTAGCTTTTATATACGCTTTCCTGTATTTTCAAATACGGCTGCACCAACGATATGCTTATCTCGTTATGCGAAATTTGATTTCAAGCAATACACTATAACGGATTTAGTTAAATATCAATTTATAATAATGGACTGGTTGGTTAATAACGATGACAACGTAATCATCAGTGGCTATGTGGGTATTGTTGACTTGTCAGATGTCGGTCTTTCACATATCGCTCATTTCGATTTGAACGTATTGAAGAAAGGTCGAATGTTCCTTGAAAAAGGTGCACCTGGACGTCTAAAGGAACTTCATCTAATCAATTGTCCGAAAGAAGCTTTAACGTTAATTAGTTTAACCATTAATTGTTTGAACGAGAAGCTTCCAATGAAAGTGAGTTTCCTTTCTTTTTCCTTTACACACACATACGGCATACGGTAAAACAATTGCCTTTAAATGTTTATTTAGATTCACGTGCATAAAACTTTCGACGACTTAGGCAAATATATTGGTAAGGAACACTTGCCCGTCGAATATGGTGGAACTAATAGTTCTATAGAGGAAATCATAGCGCAAACGGAAAAAGACTTGTTAGCATTTAATGATTATTTCATGGAAGATGATCAATATGGTGTCACCGAACATTTACGATTGGAAAAACGAATATCTACAGAGAGTTTGCTCGGTATGGAGGGCTCTTTTCGTAAATTAAGTATTGATTAAGCAAAACTTTTTTTACTTGTATACGGCAAACGGAAAGTTCAAAAGTAATTTTTTTAGTTTTAAAGTTTTTTTCGGCTCATATGCTGTCACGAAAACCTGTATCGCTGACATAAAGCAAATTGAATTAAAATAAATGCTCTTTGTTTTGGATCTCTAAGAATATCGGTCATAAATAAAGCAAGTGATTTGAAAGTTGACAATTTTCAAAAGCTTTTTTCAAAAGCTTTTTTCTTCGCGTGATTTAAAAGTTTCTCTTCATTAGCTTTTTTTATATTTATGTTAAACAACTTGTATGTGTATAAGTACAGTAGAAATTTACCTTCAGACGAATATTAAATACGTTATTAGATGATAAATTAAGTTAGATGTCACTTCACTCAATAAGTCTCTGGTCTTATTAGCTGTTTTATTACAATTGGGTTCTGTAAATGCACTTCTAATGCTACATACTATCACTATTAATACTCTGTACCTTTTCCAAATTGTTGATGAAATACGGACGCACTAACCTTCCCAATCGACTTCTGCCTTTTTGGTCGCTTTGGACGAGTTTCGCCTGTTAGAGTTCCACTCGATTAACAGCCGATTTGCCTTTGTAATGTAGTGACGGCTTCATGTTTCGTCCATTGTCACATATTGCATGAAAAACTCCTTTGCATTTCGCTTAAATGGTTCGAACACGTTGTTGGCGTTGATTAAAAGTGAGCAAACGTGACGACCATTTCAAGGAAACCTTTTTCGTGGATAAATATCAATGCAAAATGGTGAACGGACTGCCTTTTGATATCTTTAGAGTGTCCACTACCTTGCTTTTCCATTTTTCAAAGCTACGCTCTGAACATCTTTTTGGGTTTTCTGTTGCAAGTGTCGATCTTGCTTGGGAAGAATGTTCAGCATCGTCGGTGTCCATCTGACTTTGTTTGAAGTTAGCTAACCTTTGGGACATTTATTTTTTTGACAACTAAGAGTCTCCGCATCATCTTTCAAGCCAATACTGATTGTTCACGATCGTCTTCCTCATCGAAAAGCAACATTTAATCAATAAACGAATTTCAGAGAGTTTTAAAACTAAGAAAAGTAACTTCACTGAACTGATTGTAAATTTATTGTCAGGCTATCATGAAATTTTGAGACGTTTCATTTCAAGTTTGGCTCTAACCAGAAGTCATATGAGCCTATCAACTCTGTTGTGATGCATGTGCCAGAACGGAGACTTATTGATTGATATGTCGTTCGCCAGAAGCGTCAATTTGATAAACAGATCTTGGTACGCAAATTGGTACGCAAATAAATAAATAGGGAAATAAATAGCTTCATGGCAGAAGCTGTAAATGTTAATAGGAAGGATGCGAAGGATACGAGTGAAGTTTATGAATGATTGTTGCCTTTCAATGAAGCTGACCTTCCACTACTGGCCAGACTATGTTTAGTCTCTTCTACGATAAGTGAGGAATTCTATCGACAAAACATGCCCGTATCTCACGATTGCTTTTCTTAAAATGCTTTTTTAGATTATTTTATGAAAACAAATTTTGCATGAATTATTCCACGGCCTTCTAATATCAACTATCAAAATTCAGGTTTCTCAAACTGGTGGGCAAATAATGTAAGTAAATCTGGCCGATATGTAAATGGAGGCAATGTAATGAAAACTATGCTTTGAGTGATTTTGGCATGAGTGCATCTGTTGCAAAATGCAAAATAACTAAACACTTGAATGTTCTACAGTGTGTATCTGTCTTGGTTGGCGATCAGCCAAATAACGTTGCGTTGCTTATAATCGTAACCCATTTCGGCGATAGTGGGATTGTGAAGAAAAAAAAATCTTGTTTTTTCTGCTCTCTTTTTTAATTGTTTTGCTATTTTGTTTCCATGTATTACTCGTAAGTTTCCATGTTCCAAGTGTTATGGAACTATGAAGAAGGGTTTAATTTCTTTCAATTTCAACCCTGTTTTAAAAACAGCGAAAAAGCTGAAACTGCAATCATTCAAACTAGTGGGCTGGCGCGACTGAGTTTTTTTATATTAATCTCAAGACACGGTAGGATAATCCATGAAATATGTTGGGAAATTGTTAGCTGCTGTAGTTTATGAGTAACGAGCACAAAACTCCATCGTTCTCTTTTTCGAATTCTCACTTTATGTTGTGCTGTGAACGTATCCTTCGAACAGGTTGCCCTATTTTCAATGTCACTTTCAACAAGTTTGAAGCTGATCTTTTAATTTTTGGTGCCGAGAGAATATGTATTATACACATGCTCGTAGACTGATCATCCGGAATTTGATATCCAACGAAAATATGTATAATTTTTGAATATATATATCATCTCTCGAGATTCAGTAGTAGAGTAGTGTTTCTAAAACATAATCAAGGGGATGAAGTTAAGTAAGTAACTACATCAACATTTGTACGCTTGCCATGCGCATCTCTAGGTTTAATAAATTAACTAACGTTGTTAAGCTCTTCTTGTATTTTTGCGAATGATACAAGGATTCATATTTGATCTATGTTGTGCCATATTCTTATACTTTTTAATCCAAGCAAATAACATTAACTGTTTACCACAATTTTCCGTAAATAAAATGAAGCAAAAGTCAGTTTCCAAAAATTTCATACTAAACTAAAGTCTTCAGTTGAAATTTTAAAATACAAGAGATATCCTTAAGTCAAAGCAATACATAAATATATCTTATCGTAATACACTTATATTTTACGGTTTACAAAACTTTAAGGTTGGAATGCTGTAGTTCTGCCCTCTTTACAGCTATAGCTTAGTTAAAACAACTGTAGCCTGTCTAGGCGGCATTTTTTCATAGCATGTGCACAAACCTTTTGTTTATGCTTTCTTCCGCAATGGTTTATGAATTAACACTTTAACGGCCGCGAAAATTTGCAGTTTTCCTGCGTAAAAACCAAAGTTAATCAAATTTATATAAAACATTCGTTATCTATAAGCGTAAAAACTCGAGTTTTAATATATCGTATAAGATTTATATATGCATAGGCGAAACCTAATTGCACAGATCAAAGATTACGCAATTGTATTTGAAAATTGAGATAAAGATCACAATTTTATGAAAAGATTTTTGGCGAGTTTCTTTAAAATAATCCGGAAACTTTGTATCATTTGTCTGTAGGTACACACGCGAATAAACTTAAAACACTTAATAACTCTAATTGTGTACTTAAAGCAAAAAAGCAGCTAAGAAAATTATATACGGCGGAAGCCGAATCTCGTATTTCCACCACTACGCTTTTCGTTTATTTGATACCCATACCGCTGGTATTATTAAGAAAGAACTAATCCACCAGATCGCGGTGTCTATCATATTCATTTTAAGATTAACCCATTGTTAGCCATATAATATATCTTCATTTGAGGAGTGTACAAAGTAGTTTTAAACATTCTGAGCACAAAATCCCAAAAAAGTGAAAAAAAACAATATTCAATCACTTGTAACTTTGTGTGGGCGTGGCTGATTGGTTCCAGTTTGGAACGTAAAATAATGTGAAAAATTTCAGGGTTCTAAACTTTGATAATTTCCGAATAACGAGCAAAAATCTAAAAATTTTTGTTAAAAGAAAATGGACTTGCGTTCAGTCTACGCCAAAACACGTCAGTGTAACGAATACCATCAAAACGTCTCAAGTGTGCCCTGAACTATTAGTTTCGACTCTTAATTTCCTTACCCACCTGAAGCCTACATTCTTAAGGCTTAAAAATTCTGGAGAATAGGAATACGTCATGAACGGAACCCAAAGAGCCTCAAATTTGTGTTGAAAAGAAGGCCAAATGATTTAACGAAAAAGTTCTGAAGTTGAAGAACTCTCATCGGTTTTACGACCGATAGAAATGAAAGAAATGAAAGACAGTAGTTTATCAGTATGGCAAACGACATCACAAATTTCACACCCATTGCCTGGCCATAAAGCAAACGCCAACGACAGGCCCGGCGTCGGCAGCAATAAATGCTCCCCGAGATATTTTGTAGATGCCTTATTTCATATACTATACGCAAATATTACTGCTACTCACATTTTCATTTCCGTAAACGTGCAATAAAAAAATTTAGAACTGTTTAAAACAGTGCTAAACATTTTAAAACATTTTTATTCAAAGTCGCTCAATAGACTGTTTAGAACTGTTTAAAACAGTGCTAAACATTTTAAAACATTTATTTATGCCCTGTACATTTGATTCAATCCTGAAACAATATTGAAACCATAGTTATATACATGTTTCATTTTTGCCGGATCCTTTTGTTGGCTTCTACGAAGCGGCTTGAAAATTTCTGCCAATTAAAGTCCTGCTTATATATAAGAAATGATTTGCTGGATATTAGAACTATAGCGTAAGTCAATTTGAAATTTTTAAACTCTTGAGTTTCAAAAAAATGGCTATAAGAAATATAAAATACGTTTTGAATGTGATCTTGGTGAGTGTTTTGGCGTCTGCTGCTACTGCTCGAAATCATTTATGGGCTAAATATGAAAAGAATCTCATCGACGTAGTCTGGGTAACTGTTTTTCGGATATATTTTTACGAGCTCGAAAGTTATAGGTTAAAATAAAAAAGAAAAATTTGGCGTCTTTTCGAGGTTGTCTTAGCTTTTTCCATATTGTGGGCCTGTGTGCATTTTTTTACCTTGAACTTTTAGTTAATCAATGTATGTTCGGGTCAAATTTTAACTTCCTATGTTAAATTTTCTACTGTAACGGTTCGACAAAAACCAATTCGTTTCATTTTCAATACCAACCTGCGTGCAGAAACTCCCAATGTTTCTACTCAATTTGAAGTCGATATTTTTTGCGACCAGTGGAGTGTCAACAAGTCACACCACACAGACACATAGACGGACGGAGTATAGGCAAAATCAACTCAGAAATAACTCAGACTACTTGTTGCACATAGTGGGCAATAGCTCGATCAGAACTTAACGGCTATTCGTTTTCAAAGCGTTAACAGTTTGAGAATTGTTCGCATAAACTTGATTCTCTGCATAGCTCCACACAAAATAGTTCAGCGATGAGAAACAGCACGATCTTGCTGGCCAATTCACATTATAAAAACGTGAAATTACACGTCCGGGAAATTTTCTCGCACAATGCCAAGACGGGGCGTGTTGTGCTACTTATGGCACCGTTCTGTTGAGACCGCATATTTTCAACATCCGTACATTCAGTTACACGTCAAAAAAAGTTGGTAATCATTTTCAAAAAAGTCCTCGTCATTTTCAAAAAGTTTACACCACCACGCAGTAACTTTTTGGAAATGCTACGGATTTTTGAAAGTTGTTTGTGGATTTTTACTGCTCGAGGTAGATCAAAATGCATATTCACCAAGCGAAAATGATCCGAACTCTTGAAGAAAATTTGATGGGAAAAATCGTAATTCAAAGGCTATTGTTCGAACACTCAATCAGCATAACTTCAGGCGTTGACATCGTTGTCGGTCAGTCGGCTTCGGTGGTTGTGTTAGCTGAATTTCGTAAGGACGGATATGCAAATGCAAAGGCAAAATATGGCATAATGTGCCGTAAGATACGACCAAATGCTGTGCGCGCTGTCTAATCGATAAATTTGGATCTCTTTCAAAACTTTCGCTAATTTGTGCGCGTTAACAAATCCGTTACAGATCGAGCTCCTTCAAATTTCTTCACAGTTTTGCCTGTAGTTCGCTCAGGTGAACGATTATGTTGACCATAATCTGCGCGTAATGTGCAAAACGCACCTACTACAGAATGAATACATTTTTAGTAAGTTCTTGTTATTTTACCATGTAGTACCGTACTACGGTTCTTAAACGATCCATATCGTGAAATGAACGTCATGTTAAAAATGTGATGCCCTGGATAATAGTTCTGTTTTATATAAGTCACTGAAACAGGGTTGCCACTTCGAGACTACGAGATGCATAACTGTGTGCGATAATTTTCTGTCGAGAAATCCGACAGAATTTGACGATTGCAAGCCGTCAATGTAACGTCGTCTCTTAGAAGGGCTTTAAACGCTTTAAACGATGAACGTCTAGGAAAAGCTAGTATTTACGACTGCAGAGAATGAAGAGAATGAAGAGAGAATGTTCGAAGAATTAACGCGAAAATACATTTGCGCTTTTTTATATAAAATCTTATAATGTAAAATTAATTAAATAAAAATTAATTATAATTGTTAATTAATTAATTTGCCATGTGTTAAGGCAAATATATTTTTATAGATCTTGGGATTTGTTAAATGAGTAGTGAGCATAAAGCCTTAAGAGTTTGTTTCCTATGCGAAACGTAACATAAGGCAGTTAAGGACTTCATTATCAGTGGCTCTCTGACATGGCTATATTATTGGCTCAAAATTGGTGAACATTACGCGATCAGATTTGTATGCCACCTTGGTACTAAAAGTGGAAACACAGATCAATCACGATAGCAAACGAGCACGAAGTTCTACGTTAATGTAAAATATCTTAAGGGGAATATGCAACGTTTCCCCTTAGCACCATTACTTACCGAAGGCAGTGGTCAAGGATTTTAACCGAGTAGTGCATATGCAGCGGTGGCTAGCAGTTTGCTGTTCTCCGATTTTTCCAAATGGTGATATTTTAATTTTTTTTTGAACCCTTTGCTCTTGAAGTTTTTCTTTCATAAGCAACATAACAGCTTTTCTTGTTGTAACATAAACTAAATTTTCCTAAATTGAGATTCAAATCAGAATTTTATGAAGCAACGGGAAAACGGGATTTGAGAGCTTAACGAACGGCACTGATTACAAGAAGTCCTATTCGACAGAGTAGAAATTATCATAGATTTGCCGTCATTTTGAAAAACAACCCAGAATTTCTTTTGCTTATGGTGTAAGGGTCTATTAAGTTTATGCGAATGTATGCGACACGCGGAAGGACTTGTGATAGAGCCACTTCTCATTATATCGATCGGTTCAGAAAGCAATTTCGAGATGGGCCTACCTTCTCGATTCAGAAAGCGAGCGAGGAAAGAGAGGAAGAGCTGCTGAAATTCGATAAAAACTGTATTATGAAAATATCACTGCAGTTATTTACCTTTGTTAGAGTGCAACAATACTGATATGTATTGACACAAGGGTAAGGGTACGTTCGGACCATCCTTCTCGTAATTCGATGCAATTTTATTCTTAGCAAGTAAGTGTTTTAGGTTAAACACAAAATTTGAATTTAATTTTGTTGTGGTACGTGAACCTTTCCGTAACAAATGAGTTAACGCCAGATTCTTGAGAAGTACTTAACCTTAATTTCGGACTAAATCAGTAAATTTCTTTTAAAATATATTACAATCGAAGAAATATTCTTAGTGCATGTAACTAACTCAATTCGTTAGCTTAAGTTTCTTAACCATTGGAGTCGAACTTTACATAAACACATCTCTGTTTGTGTTTTAATAAATCATTTTATGTTTTATTTATATATGTTTTATTTAACCCAGATGGTCGAGCTTGGACGAAGATGTAGTTTTTGTAAACAATCCTTTCTTTATACCCTACACAATTTATGGTGCAACGCTCTATTGAGTTTGTGCGGATGTATCGAACATACAAAGAGACTTGAGATAGATGCACTATTTATTAACTGGGACAGAAATTTATTCCCAATTGATCTAATCTTGTTTGCCCGTCTGTCCGTCTTGTTTTCTTATCTTCAGCTTACAAGTCACAAGTTTTGTGGTATAGTAATGAAATTTGGTACACTGTCGCGCTTTGGGCTCAGGACGAGCGCTATTGAAAATGTTTGGGACAGCACCACTTTTTTGACCCCGGCCCCATAAGGCCTTATTTTGAAAAGCCGCTATTTGAATAACTTTAGGAAGCTGTGGGGTCTTTACTGACCCACTGTGTCCCACTATAGTATTTTCGCTTGTTTTCGGTTTATGTACATTTCATCTGAATCCTCCTTGGGCGGCGTAGAAGAATCGAAATTCAGATTCTTGACATTGTAAAGGGAAGTTTAATGAAAGGTAATGATGCAAGTGGGAAGAAGTTTCGTCTAAGAGTATAGATAACCAAAAGGTTAATGACATTCAAGTCTCCCTACTCGATATATCATTAGAAAAAAAAAACGAAGAAAATCGACAAATCAAACTACACATAAGAACTTTTCCTATAATTAATGTCATATAATTAACAAATGAAAATTGATGTAATTTTTTTGCGAAGGGTTGGTGAGAGATCTAGGGTGGAGTTTATGTGGGCATTATTTTAATTCTAGCGAAGTCACATCGCTTGTATTTGTACTTTACCATAGTAATTAAACAAAGACAAGTCATCGCGTTTTTTTTTTTTTATTATTTTTTTCAGTTATTTGTTGTTACATTTGACCGAACGACTAATGACTTTGGAAAATAAATTTTGATTTCTATGCAACATATTAAATACGTGATCTAAAGTAGTTTAAAGGGAAGGTAATGCATAGGAAAAATATTATGTATTATGCAGATACCTATGTAAAGAGAAAAACTGGTAAAATGGCAACGATAACAATTTATAGAAATTTACGAAATTTTACGTCTTTAACAATGAAGGTTTCAGTTTGAAAATTCTCACTATTGTTTGGCGCGTGGGAATGAATAAATATTTCACTTGTGCTGCAGAAGTGCATATCAGTTTTTTTTTTTTTTTTTTTTTACTTTGTTTCGTTTTTTTTTTTTTAATACTCTTCATTGAAACTCTTCCACAAGCGTACACCACTTATACGAGTAGATTGCTGTACGTAAAGCTTATCGTACACTGTTTGTCCGTTTGTTATTCTGTGATGGCACGAAACTGTTTAAAATATAAATACAGTACTTTTTCATCGAAAAGGCTTACGTTTAAGGAAGCAAGCAAATAGGTAAGCTTTAGGATTAAGAAAGATTTTATAATTTATGGCAAAAAATTTACACTTTTAATCTTTACCTTAAATCTTTACTATTTTCATAATTATTTTCATAATTTCTCTCTCTAATCTAAAAATAAACTTGCAATAATGATAATCTGAAATAGCATTCGCTTTAGTTTTCTCGCTAATAAACAATGCAAAGTTCTATGAAGAAGAAATTGTAATTTTATATATACATATATACGGAATTTTATGTATATATATTTTGATATAATCGAACACGAATTACCATTCGTGTAAGACGTTGCCGGTTGGAAAGAGGAGCGGAAAGCGAAAGAGATGGGCAGGAGGGCGACCGAAACTCAATCACTCGGTGTTATGCCTTTACCGACTGAGCACTCACTATAGCTTAGGCTAAAGTAAGCTCAACCGCACTTGAGATTCGAACCTACGAGCACTGACTAGGTAGTCGCGATTCTTACTTACTCCACTGCTCATGCGGCTTAGAAACTGAGAAAGCTTGTCAGCAGAATTATTGGATAAAATACAAAATACTTTTTAAGTAAAACGAAGGTACTTTTGCTCGTTTAAACAGGCGAACTTACGTTTGCAACAAATGGATTGAAACGACGATATGCTTGGTCGAATTTTCATTTGATAAGAGAGGGATTTCATTAGTAACGTTATTTTAAGTGTTGACTGAGACTAACCGCAAGGACCCGTATGATTGAAAACGGTTTTGCAAAAGTAAAAATGTGATGAAAAGTGAATGCGCAGAGTTTTATTTTCCGTTCTGACTAAAATCTCAGAAACTTAACTAAATCGCTCTCGTTCATATATGTAGATATATATTATTGGTTTTAAGGTGTCGAATATTAATTGGGGCCACCGCTATGTTCTTAAGATCATCCACATTGCAGTCCTTCCTTTTTGTATTGACTCTATAAAATGGCAGACGACTTTGTTAATCTAAAGTAATACATGCGGTCAAGATTACAAACTTAGAAGATAAGAGGGTATATTTTGTCATTGTAATCGGTCGCTATACATAAAGAAAAAACCAATATATATAAAATGCGGTATTCCGGAAGAAACAGTCATAAGGAAACGATTCGACAACAGTTTTATTCTAAAATAAGTCCGGTAACTTCCGCAGGTGAACAAGTTGCCATATATATCTTGAATAAGCATTACATTAACCCCAGGAACACTAAAGCCTTATTCTTCAATACTTAGGTCTATCACCTTTTTTCATTATCGGACACTTTAAAGTCCATTAAAGCAACATTGCTTAATACACGAGAGTTGCCAATGTCGTACTTAAACTAGCTCTTAATCCTAAAAAGTCACTATGATTCGAAAAATAATTGTTGTTAACTATTATCGGTTGCCAAGCTTATACATATATGCAATGG
>CCAG010017123.1:0-12358 GCA_001077435.1 Glossina morsitans morsitans | reverse complement strand
AATAAATAAATAAATAAATACCATGTCTTGTGGTAACCTTTGATCGCAAAATCAACTTGGGCCGCCATATTGATAATGTCTCTGCTAACGTTTGTCTTACGCTCTGAAAACTGCGCAATCTAAATCTATATCTGAAGTCTTTTCTGGGTTCCTAAGGTATAACTGAGGTAGACTTCTAAGTATTTTTATGCATACAGGAATCTCTTCTGTTAATCTTCTTCTTCGTTCATGCTTTCAAGCCTCTAAATAGAACAATTGCACTTGTTCTAGATCGAAGAGAAAACCTTTCATATTGATACCAAGCTGGTAGGAAGGAATATATGATTATGGAGTTTATGGACTAAGATGATTACATTAATAGCCATCTAGCTGACTTGTATAGTCACTTATGTTATAGTTACTTTTTGTACATGAAATCGGCCATGAAATCAGGAGCTTTCAATTTCATGAAAAAGTTCTACGAGACTCTCTCTCACTATAGTATAATTATATGACTGATTGGCTTTTCATTTCGAACTTATTTAGCTATGGGCATTTGTGTTCTTGTTCCGTTGTTCGCAATATTAAAACGGGCAATTGTCGTTGGACTTATACGTTGAGTTTGAAGCGAGGACCTACTAGACGACAAACATTGTAAAAAAACAAGTACGTGCCGGAACCTTTCGCCTTTTTCATACGGTGGGCTAAAGGCATACAAAGACGAAAAACGAAGAAAGGGGATCCGAGAATTGGTGTCGGAATAGTTGTATGCAGCGTTATCAATACTTGTGCACGTATGTGTAACAACATATGCATTATATATGTGTGATGTACACAACTAAATATGTAGCTAAATATATATCTAGAATATTGAAAAGGAAAATCTAAAAACGCATAATGCCAATTTTATTATTATTACCAAACATAAGAACACCAAAGTGCAATTTGAGAATAAGAATAAGTTTTTTAAATGGACCCAAGAATAATTTATATAAAACAGTTAAAATATTATAGCGAGCCAGGGCTCTCCAATCAATACACTATCACTCTACCCATCAACCTACAGTTATTCATATAATATCTTTTTAAAATAAAGCGTTATATGGGAAGTGGTCGAAAAAGTGGTCTGATTCGAACCGTTTTTGATAGCATTCGTGTTTGGGGTCAAAAACCGATGGTGTACCAAACTTCATCATAAATATATCTTAAAATTTGCGGCCAATACAAACGTACTTCAGGACCGACAGGAATCAAACGGACGGATTTGCGGCAAGACAGGCAAGCTTCGATCGATTCAATATAATAAAAGGTGTGTCCATCTCAAGTCATTCTGCGTGCTGCATACATCTGTTCAAAGTTAACGTACCCTTGTACCACAAATGATGTAATGTACGAAAATGTGTTTACATAAGTTTTTATTTAAGGGAACTAAACGGTGGCAAATAATTTTTACCTCAGTCACTTTTATTTGATTACACGGCACTTGAGATTTTTATATGTAATTCGGCTGCAATTCGTGGTCTACCCTCCAAGTCTTCTTATTTGGCACCCGTATCGGTGGGCGTATCCGCTGCTTCGGGACGTACGCGGTTTAGAATTAGTGCATTTATCAAATTACGTTCTACTGTCGAAGTCCTTTTATTTGATATCCAATCGTTTGTACGGTTAAGAAAAAAAGAATTTGCTACGTTGTGGCATCCAACATACGACTTTTACCATGTTTAAGTGATCAAGTTCGATCAACTTTTGCGAAATGTCCGAAGCACATAAAATAATCGCGTCCGGAGACCGCACTAAGCAATTCAAACGGTAGTAGCGACGTGTGGTTTGTACAAAGAGCAGGGACATAATCAAAGCGAGTTTATGACTCACACTTACTAGGAGTTCCAAGTTCATGTGAACACTTCCCGTTCACAATCCCAAGCATGAAAATGCTTCAGCAGTTTACCCAGACATCTCGTTCCAGGAAATACCCGTTAATACTTTCATTGCAGCGCGCGTGCAGCCGAGGACATCTAAGGGTATCACAGATCTGTTATTGCTCAACTTCTTTATCGTCAAACAATCACACATTTTACTGAGTTCGTAAAAGAAGGCCATAAAAGTTTTAACACCATAATACTAAAAGCGTCCATTTAACATATTTGCGTCTCGTTCGGTATCGGAACTAACTAGACAAATCACTCCACGAACTAAGAATGGCCACTTAGTTTACAATTAGCACATTAACTCTCTTGCAATCGGTACTCCAAGCCATTTTATTTCACACCCCGATTAAAGACATTGTCACGAAAAGATTTGTAGCGGCCATCATCTTCAATATATAGAAAATTTGACCGAACCACGTTGAATTGCCGTCGTAACTGAAGATGTCCCCTAGATATCGTACTCGAGTTTCCCTCTCAGAATTTTCTGAAAATGTGACTCAAAATGTTATGAGCATCGTAGGCTTTCCGCAAAAAAAAAAACAAAAATCATAAGTTCATATTACCCCTTAAGAAAAATGACGTACCCCCACGGCTTTTGACAGTTAAGCGGAAACCACTGTATTTGTTTAGATGATTTTCATCATTATTTCTTTCTGTTTCTCATTATTTCTCATACATTTCTAAAGAGAAAAACTAAAATTTTTTCGGATAAATATGCATGTGTGTGAGCGTTAAATTGGACCCTTTAAGTTAAATTTTCTGAAAATTCAAAACGCAATGTATAGGCAGACAGACAGACACAGAGACAGACAGACAGACAGACAGACAGATATGTAGTAAGTTTTTGTCTATATTTCATAAACATATTTATCTAAAGAAGAATCTTTCCAAGTTATTCGCATATACACGAAAACGAAGAGCAACGTGAATGAATTATCATTAAGCATTCATTATTCTGTTCATTTAATAAGCAAAGCATTTCAATGTTCAACGTTAGGTATAAAACAGATCATCTGTCAAAAAGCTTTAAAAGGGTGTCGCCTGTATAGTGGACAAGTGCTTACCTACAGCAATAATTATTGTTGCTCATGCTACCACTTTATGTCAGGTTTTTTTGGAAAAGTTCTTCTACTCTCTTCACTTTTTTTTATACGAACTCGATTACTTGACTTTCCCTTAGCTTATTGTACCTTTTTCGTTTTTCTTTTCCGTTTTTTTTTTTTTGTTGGTAATTAAATTAAAATTAAATTTTCTCGACTCTCAGTGGCAAAAACGAACAACACAAGGGGAGATTCATTCGGTTCAAGTATGAATTTTCCCAAAAGTAAATTCGTATTTATTTATGTGAGAATCTATATACTTTTCTATATACACATATATATATATATGTATGTATGTATGTATGTGTATTTGTGTATGTATGTATGTATGGATGCATGTTTGTATGTATGTAGGTGTATAGACATTATGCAACGACGGTGTGGTGACTACGTGCTCTTTCATCCAGAAACCGTTTTTAATTGTGACTGTGTTCTCTCTATACCAACTTTTCAGTCACAGTTATAACCATCGTTTGCTTACATAGAATGAATAGCATGACAAGTGTATGGGTATGCCTTCTTGTTGTATGATCTGGCCCGTTTTGTCCGTGCTTTGTATTTGAATTTACAAGCATAAAGAGAACACATGATGATGCATCATGGCTGGTTGAATTGATGAACGTGCAGCAAATGCTACAACAGCAACAACAACAACAACAACTTCAACACATACAAGTCAAGTTCAAAATACCGAAAATTTCAAATAAAAACAAACAATATATATATATATATATATATATATATGTATGTGGGCTTGCCTGCATCAGCTACATACACATACACACAATCACATGCAAACCTAACGACGATTCGCATGAAAACAAAAGACGAATTATTGCAGAGTTGATTTGACTGACTGCGTGTATTTGAAAGGCTTTCAACAAAAATTATACCATTCAAGGGTTGAAAAAGAAATATATATATAAATATTTCTCGTTTTTTTTTTTTTTAAATTAGGATAAAATTTATACTTGTGTTGCTGCGTGTGTGTGCGTTTTTGTTGTCATTATTATTTGACAGGCTTACACAGTGTTAGCTGAGGATAACAGGCGTACTTTTTTTTTTTTTTTGTTTTTTACTTTACAATTTCTTTTTTTTTACTTAATTTTTTTTTTTTTGCTTTTTATTTTTCAATGACATCGAGCGATGCGCCAACACACATACCAATAAAAGTCCAATTAACGCGCCAAACGCTTGACATTATGCACTGTTTGCCGTGTTATGATTTTTCTACCCGGTGTTGACTTTTCGTTGACGTGTGTATGTATGTATGTATGTATGCGTGTGTTTGTGTGTGTGTGTGTTCGTATCACTGTATATATAAATGTTTTCATGTTTTCGCTAGACTTATTATGCTGTTCGTACTTTTACGTTGTCATTGCGGATGTGTTCTCTTGTTTCTGATAAGTACGTTACATACAAATTCCCAAGTATTAGAGAATGGATGACAGAATGGTTTATTTTGAATTTAGAAAACTGATTTGATATAAAAAAAAAGAAAAACAATCAGTTTTTTTTATTGTTTTCTGATTGTTTTGATTAAATAGAAAATGTTTTCGTATTTTTTTTTTTTTTTTCTTTTCATTAAGAGACAACTTTAGGTTGAACTCTTATCTTAATTTCTATTAATATGACATTGAACGTGATCATTTGTTTATGCATTTCTAGCATAGCAAACAATTCATTTCGTGTCTCTTTTAAGCTTTTATTTCGTTTCAATTCAAAACAAACTAAAGGCTAACTCGGCTGTCGTTTCGCCAAAGCATTCCTACCGTTAATAGGCGTGATGTGAGATTATCGTAGAGAAAAATTAGAAATTTTGGAAAGTATTCGTAGTTAGGGCACTTTGCTTTACATACGGCGCTTATTTTGTCGTCATAGTGGGGAAAGTTTTGCCAGGTAAGAAAAAAGTGTATTCCGCTGGTGTGCGTTTAAGTGAAGTGATTTTTTACAATTTTCAATGCAAATTGGCTCAGCTATGACTCTCGGTGGTCAAGTGACAAAGATACCCACAATATTTTTTTCTTCAGCGTTACAATGAATTTGAGAACAAAGTGGTTATATAGTGGGGTTGAAACAGTAGTTTTCGTTAACCATATTATCGAGAGCTTTGCGATTGTTTATAATCGAAAACTTGGTTGGAAAACGTGTTTGCCTTAACATCAGGAGTACCCTTCTACCGTTTTACATACAGTTATTTCTGCGAAAATTGGTCAATCGCAAAAATGAAGATAGTAAGGATTCCTAGATTTGCTAATGGATTTGATTTGCCTCCAAGCACAGTTATGATAAAGAAGAAACTGAGACAAGAATGTCGACAAGTTTATTATGTTTTCATCTACCACTTTCGATCTCGTGAAGATATTTCCACAAAAGAAATGCTGTTTGCGAAAGCCATTTGTATATTCGGTCCAAAAACCGTTCCGGTCGTTTTACTAATTTGTCCGCAATAATGAGAACAGTTTAATTTCGATTTATTTCTAATTTACTTGTAATTGGGTGAAGAACGTGCTAATGCGATTGTATCGTATTTTTTTAGTCTTGGGATCCCAATCGATCGAGCAGTGTTTGAGCCGAATTTCAGCTTCCTATTTTCATTTTCGCGGCTTTGGCAGCGTCACACATGTTGCAGGAATAAACTGACTGCATGAGTCGCCTAGTGGATAAGAATCACAACTCAAACCACTATTTACGCTTTCAAATCTCGATGCAGTAGAGCAGTCTTGGCTGATGAAGTCGTAACCCTCACCGATTGGGCACACATTCTCCAAGCTGTGGCTACTCTCTAACGACTGCTCGTTCTCTACTTTTTTCAAACGATCAACGTGTTTATAGACTTACAGGCTTACAGACATTCCCTAGGTGATTGCTCATATCAAGCAAAACAAAAAAAAGGAGTAGAAAATTGGAGCAGCTAGACAGACATTAATTATATATATTTAAGGCTCTATTCATATAAATAAATGTCACTTACACGCCTTATATTCAAAAGTTGACGGAAACCAAATCGACTTTTACGGTGAATCTAATGTGAATTAATACCGCTACCCTGCGGACTTTGTCTTCATAAGTTTTTCTGGCGTCGAATTCTTTATGCGACTCAAAACGTTTTAATTTCGAAAAAAGTTATTACTTGAACTACCGTTACACGTACTACGTAAAGCGTGGTGTTTTTCTTCAAATTTCGTTTTTTGAGCCGAACACAGACTAAGAATTTCGGTTCGTAAATTTTGACAATTTTGTTATTTCTCCCCGTAGGCTGCACTTAACACCACCATTATTAAACAAAGCACTTTAATTTGAGGAGACTCGTGAAATGCTTTTATTCTGGGTTAAAGCTTTCCTAGATACTAGTAATTGTGGATCGGTGTTCTCTGTGGAAAATTTGAAGAACAAAAACTAGTACGGCGATGGGCTTTTATCACAGGTAAGCGTTTCGCTTTCGATGTTGCTCTTATTATTCGCACCCTATTTTACATTTAAATTGCTTCCATAACCACTGATGCACACGACAGTGAAGGAAGGATGATTTGAGGAAACGCGACAAGAATATATGAATGGTGGGCCTAAGAAAATAAAAGAATAAGCTTTTTGCCGATTTTGAATATATTGGATGTGCATAATATTGTTATTTTGATTTTTTTTTTTTTAATTTGCTTTAGTGCAACTCTACAGAATTTCTTATATGCACGACGGTGAATATACTTAGCTTACAATTTGTCGTAAATATATTCTTGATCAGTTTCTTTGATGTTGGACGTTATTCACTGACAAACATTCTTAAAGGCTAAAGAGATTTTTTGCACTTGACAAAAATAAAAAACCTAGTAAAAATGGATCGCCTTGTAGTAGCAAAGAGATGTCTTTTGATTATCGCATCAGTGTGTCGCACGATATGCGCAAATTGGTTATGAATGGTATAAAAGAACTGGAAGAGGAATTGGGTATAAAATCTTGTCGTTATAGCCGTCATAAACCAACAGAGACTGATCAGAAGAAAGGATGAGAGAAAGGAGAGGGCTGCTATATCTTTAGAAACTGGTATAATGCAAGTGTATTCCATCATCAACGCAATGGCTATTTAATAAAATTTAATACTATACACAAAGCCCTAACCACCCTAACCATGTCCACTGATCTTAAAAATCGTTATTTGTTTATTGGGACTTCCACTACTACTGCTATTGTTTAACATATTAAGAATTTTTGGTGAGTTCATAAACGAGGCGGCTGCGTCCCAGCTCATCAGATCAATCATCACACTCACATACGTCAAATTCGTACACATTCACCTGTGAGAGGATCGTGACTATCTATTAAGATTGTTTGGTAAACTTAGTACAGTCATCTTTCAAAATTGCCCTATGGCCATTTCATATTACGATTTAGCCTACAATTGATGGGACATGAAGCAAGTGACAATCCCGCTTCGTAACCCAAAATAAAAAGAGAACATCGAAGATTTGGAGAGTTACTTAAAAAATCTGAACGCAACAGGCTCTGAGCAAAGTAAAATTATGATAAGAAAATTAAGGTGTGATTAGCATTTATAACGGAGTCATTCAATGTGTTTATTAAATATCTTTTCCATCGTTTTGGCCTGAGGAAGAACGTCTCGAAAGAGACCAGCAAAACGTACGAAACTTATTCAAATTACTAAACCAGTAGATTTACCCAGTGCTACAGCATCACGCACCCTTGCGAGCAAAGCGGAAAATACTGAAAAGTTATTGCATATTGATTCCGATTCAAACGCTAATAATCCCGACGAGGTGGCGAATGGAATACGATGGAGCAGCATTGGTGAGAGAATTTCTTAGTCTTGAAGGTTAGTTGAAGCAACTCGTAAAGCACACACACACACACACACACACACACCTTTTAATTATATAAATCAGTCGTAGTTTTTCTTTTGTTTATTGCGAGTTTATATATAGTTATTTGTGATGGTGGGCGTGTTTGTTATTATTTGTAGCAAATATTTTTCTTTCAATTGTAAGGGGCTGTGTTTGTGGTTATTTGTCTAAATAAATAAGTGGTCGTGTTTGTTGTTATTTTTGTTTTTGCTGAGAAGTGGTTTACGCCTCTGCCAAGGTAATTGATAATTGAATGACATGATATGATATGGAAAGAATAACAAAACGATGATGATGAGAAAATCAAACACGAAATCATGTTTAGTGTTATAGTGTATGCATACAATTGGAGGAAAGTTACGATCTACAAAGTATGTTATAGAAAATTTTAGCGAAGATTTTTGATTTGTCTTAAAGGACGCAGAGACCTAGTAAGGAAACCCTATTTCATTACTGAGTCAAGGATCTATCATCGCCAAAATCGCTTGAAATATGAAATATCGCCGTATACATGAGACACGGAATTAATTATAAAACACTGTAATGAACGATTGAGCAACTGAAGGTTTTTGTTCACAGTAATGAAATTCGATTTTTCTGACATCTTGCAGTATATTTGGAGATATATGAGAAATCTAAAGCTACGTAATATCTCTGAAAATTGTTATAACTCGATTTGTACATTGCATTCTTTCAGTGCTCATGATGCAACTGTGCATGACAGTTAATAGCAAGCGATTTAGTTTTCTCGGTTTTGGGAGCGTAACTAAAGTTTTACATGTGCATGCTACCTAATACTTTTTTAATTTTAATACTTAGTCGTTTTATTTATTTTTTTTTTTGCTTCGCGATAAACCGTCATTCAGAGCAAACGTTAAAAATCTAAACTAAGGTTATCTTCACTTCGGTGACTTTTCACGGATATTTTCTGAAAAATATTTTTACCTATAATTAACGCTTTTTTATACCCATCAGGTCCAGAAGCAAGCATCTGAAATTCCATAGGGTATATGCACTCTTGATCAGTGTCAAATTCTAAATCGGTTTAAGCATGTCCTTCCGTCCATCTATGTAATGGCTGTTGGTAAACACTCCCATGGTCACAAAAATTAAGTCATCGACTTGGCCGAAAAATTGGAAGTTCTCGTACGCAGCTTGGTATTGAAAATCATTCAAATCGGATCGGACCACGTGAACTGAGAACGCCTTTGTTTTTCAAAAGGTATACGAAACTGATTTTTTGATCATTACTCAAAAATTGCGGCAGATAAATCTGCAGAAATATGAACGCATAACCTATGGGCGATGTTGTAGCACCTATACAAAAATGGGAAAAATTGACCACGCCTACGCAATATTATAGTGTATCAAAACTTTATTTTTTTCAATGCCTTTATTAGGCGCAGAAGCAAGCATCAAAAACGCCATAAAGTATATAAATTCTTTGCCAATTTCAAATTTAGAGTGCACTTAAACATGTTCGTCTTATCTGTCCATCTGTCCGCCTACGTAAATGCGTAGTATTTGTGGTAAACATTCTCCTGTTAGCAACAATGCATATATGGCCTACAAATTTGCAAAGGAATTTAGAAATGACGTAAACTATTCGAAGGACACACCTACAATGCCCACATATCTATACGACAAAAACTTTTATTTCCAAAATGCAAAAAAGTCAGCTGCGCCCACTTCATATATTTGCGAGAGCTATTGTCCCGCCATTTCGTATTTAATAAATTGTGTAGTGAATCGACAAATATAGAAAGGCATGGCGTTGTCATGAAAATCGGACATTTAATAAAATAATTCTGAATGAAAACTATTTAATGCTGCAGCAAATGAAATTTTCCAAAATGGTGGGAAAGAAACAAAAACAAATAAACATTTGCGTAACGATTTAGCTGCGGTAGTCATAACATAAAGGCGTCTTATGTTGCTGGTAGGAGATTAACGATAAGATTTATTAATATTTCCGGGAAGCCCGGGATTCAAGGGAATGAAATATGGAATTTGTGATGTATCTCCAACAGATTTGTAGGCAAGAGATATGCCTCAGGGCAGGAGATTCGGACCGTGACTTCGACTAATTTGGCTTGAGTTCAATAGAGTGAAGTATTACGAAGTGCTCTCTAAAACTCTAGTTTCTGTGAATAAGTTTCGTTTAAATTTTCTAATTAATTTTAGTTTTCTAATCTTGTAAGTGAAATCTACGCCATTTATGACTCCGCAGTATGAATCTCAACCTGAGGAATATTAAGAAAATGTCAATATGTTGCTTGGTGCAAAAATTCGTATTTACAAGGAAACATGATTCTTTAAATATGTTATTATCTCTATAGCTCCTTTAGAGCAAGCTCTTCCATCAAGTGTTTACTTGATAAGCGGGCTTATCAATGGTACAAATCGTTAAAAAAGCTTAAGAAAGTATAGTTCGTCCTGCTCGAATTTCAATTACTATGATAGTCGAGTATGCTCGTGGATTATCGTAAAAGTCTTGGACAGTTTTGCACTTAAAGCAATTCGTCACAGTGTAATTGATATTGTGAGGAGATCGTGATAAGGCAATAGGTGAGCGGATTCACCTAACACAGCATCGTCATTCCACTTTTGAGTGTTTCTGGAGGTAATTCGATCAAATTTAGAACACGTTTTGCTTTAACTTAAAGCTTACGACAGCTTGAAATCTGAAATCTGCATTCTCGACTTTAATTCGTGTCAGAAGCAGTGCAATGAAAATTAGCAGAGGGTTGGTTATCAGGGAAAAATACTTTAAACTAAACCTACCATGCGCGGTCAAATGACCGTTTTTAAAATTTCGTTTAAAATTTTTCGCATACAACGTTTATGTATCATCATGTAGCTTATTTAGTTTTCCTAAAATATGCATACAAACTATTTTTGACTATTTACAACTTATTTTATTGTTTACTTTCCGAAAACAAACTATACCATGTCTAGTCTACCACGAACGGTCATTTGACCGCTTGAAAAATTTATGTCATTTTCGACTATCTTCTTCGATGATCGTATTCTTGAAATTGTTTTACGAGTCGCGAATGTAATTGTAGACCCGTTTCTTCGATTATTGATCATAAAATGATTGAACATGTAAGAGAATATACGGAATCAGAGGCATTTCGAGTGTGGAAAACGAAATGGAAATTATCTATTGCAAAATGTTATGCATTTATTGGACTTCTGTATGCACGCGGCGCATATGAGGCTAAAAGTATGAATTTATCATATTTATGGAACACGAAATGGGGTCCGTCATGTTTCTCGACAACTACGAGTCGAAATGACTTCGCAGAAATCATGAGATTTATTCGATTTGATAACAAAAATCAACGAAGCCAACGCTTACAAAACAATAAGTTCGCATTGATTTCTGAAGTTTTGTATAAATCTATCGAAAACAGTCAAAACTGTTATAAACCAGGAGTATATCTTGCTATAGATGAACAATTGTTTCTTACAAAAGCACGTTGTAGATTTACTTAATACATGCCCAACAAACGTGACAAATTTGGCATAAAATTCTGGTTAGCTTCCGATGTAGGTAGTAAATATATAGTAAACGGCTTTCCATATTTGGGAAAAGATGAAGAGAGAGAATCATCAATCCCACTTGGAGAGTTTGTAACTTTGAAATTAGCAGAACCATATACGGGCCATGGGAGAAATATAACAGTTGACAATTTTTTTATAAGTGCGTCACTAGCGAGTAAACTTCTAGCAAAAAAAACGACGCTTGTTGAAACTATCCGAAGAAATAAAAGAGAGCTGCTAAAATTAGCGAGACAGGCAAAGGATAGTATGGTACGCTTCTCAACAATGTTATACAGATCGAAAGATTTTATTCTTACCCAATAAAAAAGTATTGATACTTAGTTCAATGCATTCATCCGATGAAATTGAAAAAAATGACACCCGTATACCAGAGACAATTAGATTTTACAACAGCACAAAATCCGGTGTAGATGTAACCGATCAAATGGCCAGAAAATACCGTGTAAAATCTAAATGTCAAAGATGGCCTTTACAGGTATTTTTCAATATCTTAGATTTAGCCGGGATAAATGCTTGGATTTTATATAAGGAAACGTCGGGTGAGGAAATATCGAGGCAAGAGTTTTTATTTCAATTAGCAGAAGAACTTGGGACCGAGTATCAGAAAGAGAAACAGATAGGCAAAGAATGCTCATCAAAAACAATAATAAATACAAATACTGTTTCTTCTGAACGGAGATCTTGTCAAATAAGATATTGCAAAGTCAATAAAACAAACAAAATTTGTATAAAATGTAAAAAATACGTATGTGGAAAATGCGCAATTCAAAATGCTGTAATTTGTTAAAAATGTGATGAAAATGCATAAAAGTAAATAAAACGTACAACATCGAAAAGCGGGGAACGAGTTTTTATTGTAGCATCAGAAAAATATTTTGTTTACCATCTACTTTGTTAAGATACATATGTGTTTACATATGCGGTC
>CCAG010017113.1:0-32148 GCA_001077435.1 Glossina morsitans morsitans | reverse complement strand
AAAAAAAAAGAAAAATCAACGAAAAGGAAACTCTATGCAAAGTAAAAAACACATACTTGCGCTTACAGTCAGTCCAAGCGGCAACAATTTAATGGTCTGTAATTTAACTGACACAAAGAACACATAACATCACGACTAAAGATGTGAAGCGGGAGATGGAGAGAGGACGAGCTACTCTCGTGTAGTGTAACGTTTAAACAACATTTAAATGTTATGTGGCATTGCATGTTGCTGTTGCAAATGTTCGGTATGTTTGCATATGTTCAACGATCTCAGTGCGATTTACGAGTCGTTGAGAAAAGTAAATTTTAATAACTCGACATATATACATAAATTCAACATTAACTGAGTGTCGCGAAAAGGTATGCGGATTGTTGCAGCATAGAGAATAAAAAGGCACACGATTCTGCTCAAACTTTTCCTTCTTCATTGCAACAACTCCGATCAGGAGGCAGCCAACGACAAATGTCTAAAGTTATTTGACGATCATTGCAAAGTTTGAAAATGTTTAAAGAAAAAAAAAAAAAAAGAAGCAATAAAAGCAACAATAACTGCACACACGATTCATGCCACTCAAAACAATTCATCTCGGATGGTGAAAACCAATCAAACAACAACGACAATCGTATTGTCGTCATATACAACAAAAGCTTTACCGCTTAACTAAACCATCATCGAGAGGCATCGTTGCATTTGTAAATGTAAAGAACAAGAGAAAGAACCGAAGGCACATACAGTAAGCAACCAGTGTTTAATCTAAGTATCAGGGAATTGTGGGAATCTCTTTTCGTTAGTTCTGAAGAGCAACTACAGCTCAGTCGCTGCGAAGGTCATTAAAAGGAAAAAGGAAAGAGATATGTGCATCAATGACAATATTGTAGAGTGAATACACACACACATCGTTTCAGTTTCAGTTTAATTTTTTTCATGTTTTTACTTGAAAGTGGAAAAAAAATTAACAAAAAGAAAGTATATTTTTATTAGCATATCCTTGCTATAAAGGACTTGGCTTAAGCTTGGTCCGAAGCCGTGTGTGTGATTTTCGATTGATGCAATTGTGGAAAAACTAGCAGATTTGGTATACTAATGAAATGTAATGAGGAACGAGAAAAGGAAATTTTAAAGTCCTCGGAATAGTAACAGAATAGTAACGACATACGCCGTTCGCAGATCCAGTTAGTCTCTACGATCGTTAAGAAAACAAAATGTTCACATGACAAGAATTTAGCAGATTAATAAAGAAAAGTGTTAATGCGCCTTTCAAGCCTTTCTGAACGAACACATCGAACAATGCTTGAACCGTGGTACAGAAAATGCAAGGAACTCCTCAGTCCTTTTTTCGCCTGCCTCCATCTTTTTTGTCGACAAAAATCATATATTATTCGTAGAGAAGCAGTAAATAGATATTCCAAAGCCTGTGACATAAAAGTGACTAAAATGATAGAAAAATGTCATAAAGCTCTTCGGCTTTATTTTTTGTTGTGTCTTTATCGGCTGCATTCTTCTCTCTAGTTGCGCATATCTTTGAGAACGGCAAGCAGACATGAGGAACAAGGGCATCCGGTCTTTTCAAAAGTAGGCCTTAGAAGAAAATGCAACATTCACCAGTGGCACCTGGCAACTTCTGCGAGATTCCTAACTTAAGCTAAACTTCGAGTTAAATAGAAAAGTTTCAACTGTTTTTTGCGCACCACCACCTGACTCCTTCTTGTTAGAAGCTCTCAAAATATCAGTAAGATATCCCTGTATGAACAAAGAGTACAGAAACGAATTCATGATTGTCCGAAATGTCACAATGACCTGGCGTTCGTATTGAATGCAGACACCAACAGACCTCCGCGTTTTTAAGATCGAGGAAGGCACTAATATATTTGACACGCTTCGTTGCAATTAAACAGAGCCTTACCCCTTCGTATGTTAATCAAAAAGTATTAGGAAATTTCAATTAAAACACAAGCTAGAAGAAGAGCCACACGATTAGTGCAACACCGGCGTTCGCTTTCTAAAATTAAGTCATCATATGTGTTCTGATAATCGCTTATGAGCTTTATGAAAATCATTATATCATGAACTTTTCACGAACGTTTCTAAGTGATCCGAGTTTGCTAAAGATACTTCACTGTCACAACGCAGTTACAACAGTTATTTTGATTAGCGAAAAAAAAGATCTTGCGATTCAATGATTAAATTTTATCGATTACTTGTTTTATTCAAGAGTTAAACATTTTCTCGCCTTTGCGTGTACTGGCAACCTTTTACGATAAAACAAAAGCCGAATCCACACTGGGGAACCTGGGGATGTTTCAAAAAACTGCAGCGTTAAGAAGATATGAAACGGCCAGGAATGGATATTATGTTGCAGCTGTATCCGCGATATATGTGGTCCGGGGTTAATGATACGTTAATTGTCTTTTATTACTAGGTTAGTGAATAGTGTCTTAGCGGTGCGTTAGTAGTGTTTTAGCAGTGTTTTAGCGATGCCTTAGTGATTTGTTAGCGTTAGTATTAGCGCTTGTGATACGTTATTGCCACATTGAAGGCGCATTAGCTATATCGCAGTGCTGAGTTACTGTTAAGTTAGTGTTAAGTTAGTGATACCTAAGTGGCACGTTAGCAGTACGTTAGCGATACGTTAGTGGTACGTTAATGCTATGTTAGTAAGATGTTAATGGTTCATTAGTGAGGCATCGAGTTAATTGACTATGCGTCCATCTCGGAAGCAACGAATTTCTGCACCACACACGTAGAGCTTTTGTGAAAAGTTTGCGGAATATCTTTGCTTTCAAACTGTGACATCGCGGAATGAGGGAAACAGCCTACGAAAGTGACCAAATATTAAAACTATTTTTGATGAAGAATCTTATAATACCGTTACACCATGTCTTGCTAGTGCTTAAGAACTTACTCTCTTAAGCGTACATTCATTGAAGAAATATTACGAAAACAGAGCATTTGAACAGAAAATTCAGATCAAAGAAGTCAGAAGTCGGAGAGATCGGAATAGGCGGACCTTCGAGATGCTAGCAGCAATAATGAGCGCTAAATAAGTCCCGTTACATGGTTAATACTCAACCAATCGCGTTCGGTGAGTAAGAGCCTTAAGCTTAAAAAATCCGCAAATGCGAAGCGCGAAACGCTTGAAAATCTGAATTAAATTTTTTATTTTTTAAATATATTTGCAATGGAAATTGTGATGCGTAAAGAAAATCTAATGAAGCGAATGTTTACATACAGAATGCGTTCATGGTACAATGTGAAAATTGCAACAAGAGGCAAGAATAAACGAGAACAACGGCATTCATTTGCTGGCAGCGGTTTATTTAAACATATTTTCTGTATTGCGAGCGACATTTTAACCGTTTGACGAATGCGTTTTGTGTCGGCCGCACATCAAAGACATTCTCTTTGCTTGCGTCGCTTCGTTTACTAGCTGCTTCCGCCAATGCGAAATGTGAACGAAAAAAAAAAAAACAAAATACAAAACAAAAAAACATTAAAGAAAAAAAAAAAACAATTCGTCCAGTCCGTGCGCTAGTCAACTAGCCGGCCAGTTTAAGCAACAAATCGTCACGAAAAAAAGGAAAGAAAACAACGAAACAACAACAAAAACCAACCAAGAATTGTTGATATTTCAGGAATTTCGTTCAACCGAGGCCGCGGCATACAGATAGATGTACGGATGGGTTGGCTTGGCCAACAGATATGTTTAGCTTTTTTTTTTTTTGCCTCACCTTTACTTTATATATATACCATATGTGGTTTTTAATGTGTTGTTTATTAAGCTTTCTTAGTGTTTTAGTCTTGTTATTATTACTCTGCTCTGTTCTATTGGCGTTGCCGTCCATTCGTCCATTTCATTCATTAACAAGACAAATGTCACATAATTCTGAGGTCAACATGTTCGTTCGTCTTCGTAAAACCTTCAAAGTGACTTTAACTTGATTCTTTAATTCCTTGATTCCCTAAATCACGTATCCTTCTCTTTATCTTTTCCTTTCTCTTTCTCTTTCTCGCTCACTAACTACTATTCATTATCATTAAATTAAATAAAGTCAATTTTCATGGTTGCTATTGCTTTTGTTGTTGTTGCTGTTAGTTTTTGCTCTTGTAGTCTACACGTGCTGCAGATTATACGTTTCAATGACTCGATGTCATAAAGACGAACAAAGACTGATTTTTCGCTTTTCAATTGAACTTTGAGCAGCAGAAAGGAATTGTGTTACAATTTGTGTTTTAAACAATTGCGGCCTTAATTATGTTAGCATAAAGAACACGACCACACGCATATGAACGTACGTGCACACATAAGTACGTTCACAACTTTGCCTTTTTTTATTTCTTTACTTGTCTCTTATCTCCACACAAATAGATTTAAGCACAACATTCTACCCCCGGGGAGATTAAAGGCAGCAAAACTAACCCAAAACATACATTCATTCATTCGTTCGTTCATTCATTCATTCGTAACCAATGTACGCGAAGGTCTCTCTTTTGCATGTTGCTTTGTACACTTATTCGTCGCTATTGATGTTGTTATTGCTCTCGGTGTGTATCACGCTTAGCTTTTAATCAGTAATCGTTCAATTATGAAATCAACGGACTGATTGTTGTTGCTCCTGCTGTTTCCCGCTTACTGTTGACGACGATGGTGTTGCTTGATGATGTTGTTTTATCCTATTATTGTTCATATTTGCTGATGTGTAAGAAAATTTCCGACACATCTCTGTCTAACATCGCTATGTTACAATAAAATTTCACTCTCTCGTGTAAACTAAAATTACTACGAATTTTTATACATCTTTCATACGCCTTAGAGGATGTGCAGCATTCAATACGTGTTAGTCAGTCAAGTATCTTAAAATCATAATCGTTCATTAACGTGAATCGTGAAAAACATAACGTTAGCTGGTCATATCCTTATTAGATCGGATTAATGATGTGAACCAAAAAGAGAAAAAATAGATACCAACTCTTTGGAAGAATTAGCAGCAAATTCCTGCTCTTAGTATCTTCCACATTGATTCGCTGCTTCTACTTACTAGGTAACGTCATTACAGATTACAAACTAAGGTTGTAAGCTTTGCTTAATGCTACTTCTACAACGTATACCGCACTCTTTCGGAAACGTGTGCAACATATGCACTGACACTGCACTGAATTTCATCGAAATATCTCGAAATTTGCACCTTGTAAATTAAACACACTTATCACAGTAAAAGGCCTCACCTTTAAACAAGTCACTTTTTGTCAACTCCCTGAGGCTTTGCGATCGTCATTGTTCTTTTGACATTATAGTCGTCTTTAAGTCAATTCGAAAGAAAGAAAAAAAGCACTAATTATGTTGTTCCTAAAACGAATTGTACACTGAAAGTCTCCTACATCCGATCCCGATAGGTATTTTGATCACGAAACCTGTAATGATATATTAAATCAATTGAGAGGTGGTTGCGTTAATTTTGATCAATTTTTCACCTGACAAAGGCATTTATTAAGAAGAGTTGGTACAACATATATTAATTAATGACAATATCGTGTCGAAAGGAGTTATATTGGTTAGGCAACGATCCAATCATCGATCCATTTTCACACTTCTTCAAATTTACTGAGGTGCTTGCCAGCCATGCTATGCTGCATCGATCTGAGCCAGGGGCAGTTAGAAGGCGCCATGCCTGGCGAGTCCGATGACTGTGGCAGAATTTCCCGTTCGAACTGCAAGAGTGTAGAGAACAACTCTTGAAACAAGTGACAGACCAAAACAGCAGCTCCACCATAACCTTCTGAATATGTTTGGTGAGCCGCAGCACCAGATTTCTTCGAATAAACAACAAAAGTAATGAAGGTCGACAGTGCAATATTGAGCGCTCCATGCGATTTGGTCTAAAGAAAGGTCAAAATCATCGAATTTAACCGTTATGTACACTTTTCCTTCCTTTATTTTATCATTTTCATGTGTAGTAGTCACTGACTGCAATTAACTCAATCATCTAATTAGTTGTTAAGTCTTTCAGTCTCTCCCCCTCCGCCCATCACCCTTCCCCACTTTCTTGCACTCGCGCTCTCCCATTCTATATTCCTCTCTCTCTGCTCCCACCTCGCAATCTCTTTCGTTCTCTTTCTACTTCTCAATTATAAATAAGTAAATGCCGATTAAGTAGAGCCAAAAAATGAATAATTTAGCTGCCGCATACGTAATGCAGCAAATTCGTTGATTTCTAATTAGGAGAATGCGTTTCACTCATCATCGTCATACACCGTCAAACGCATTTTGAAAGGCTTTGCACTAAACCAGATTATAATTTATTCAAAATAGAGCAGCAGTATTGCCAACTTTAGAAAACCAAACCTTTTACAGAAGGTCTTTAAATTTACTCAATAATGCTAGCACTTCCCGCAGAGGTAGTGCATATTATTGAATTAAATATGTGAAACTTTTGTACAACACTAGCTTACTTCATATGAGATTCGCGGACAGCGAAGGCAATTTTTGAAACATGGGTTTAATTTTGATTCCCCGATTGGTTGGAAATTAGTTCAAATCTTAATTTTAGCTCGAAAATCTGAAGGATTTCAAAATCGGTATTCGCAGGAAAACGATTTTCTCTTTATCTCTCTCTCTTTCTCTTTCTCTCTCTCTCTCTTCCTCTCTGTCTCTCTCTCTCTCTCTCTCTCTCTCTCTCTCTCTCTATCTATCTGTCTATCTAACTATTTTGCTATCTATTTATCTTTCTCTATCTCTATTTCCATCTCTATCTCTGTCTATCTATCTATCTATCTATCTATCTATCTATCTCTATTTCTATTTCCATCTCTACCTCTATCTATCTATCTATCTATCTATCTCTATTTCTATCTCTGTCTGTCTATCTATCTATCTATCTCTATTTCTATCTCTATTTCTATTTCTGTCTGTCTATCTATCTACTTATTTATATATCTATCTATCTATCTCTCTTTCTCTGCCCACATACATACAAAGAGGGTTTTCGCGCAAAACGTAGAGGAGTTTCTAGGAGTAAGCTTGACTATACTATTAGTACAGACAGACATAGTGTCGTGAATGGTTTTGTGCAAGGAATTTATTGGTCACACACATTGTGTGTATACATGTATTGTGTGTATATGTATATAAATGTATGATGAGCCATTAAGGCCAAGTATCTAAATCAACTTTTAGCATCCGATCCCATCATTCCGTCATCGTTCATATTTACTCGTGACATTGTACTCCTCTCATTGAAAGTGCGGTCCAAGAAAAAAGCAGGCCGCTAATTATGACACCTTAAGCAATATTTAAAAGTTTCTTAGAAAACTGAATCGTCAGTAAAGAAATGAGAGGCAATAGAAATAATTGTTCGTAAACACTGAACCGCTTACATTTAAAGGTATTTATGTACCCGAGCACGTCATAAAACACACAAAAATAATAGTATGTGTTGCTATTTACACATGTTAGCACTTCGACAATTGTTGGTTTCACTCTACAGCAAATTATCCAAATATTAGCTAAGTTTGCTCGAGCTCTGACCAAGTTCGAGACAACAAGGCAACAATGTAACGCCCGCAAACAACTTATAATGATTGTTGCAAAGAGCAGCAATACTAACAATAGCAATAATAGTGACGCACACATCAGGCAGCAGTTAATTGATTTAATTGCACGTGCGTAGCTTAAATGCCGCTGTAAGCCGCTGTACCTTGTACCTGTACCTGTGTGCATAACGTTCGTCGCCAATTTGTATACCTAAACGGCAAGTGTATAAAAATGTGGCATTTCTACACAACACTATCAGAGTTTTTCTTCTTCTTCTTTGTTTTATTTTCCTTTTATTTGAAATTTGCTTCTACGTCTACCTTTTCTCTCTCCCAAGCTTTTGTAAATCTATTGGAATGCGTACCTATCAAGCATTTTACTAAAAAAATCATTTCAGTATTGTCGCTATCACGTTATTATTGTTGCTGTTGTCTCATATTTCTCTCTAAATAGTCTAAAGTTAATTATATCGGTTAACGAAGGAAAAATAATAAAAAAAAAAAAAAAAAACACCAGCCAACGAACAAACACACACAGTACAGATACGCTCTTAGTCAATAAAGTTATAAAATTTTCAAACGTAATAGTAATGAGTGACCGGCAATTTGTCTGCAATTTGATAAATGCTTTAACTGTTAGACATAATCCATAAAGTCTAAATATATACAAAAACAATTATGTGCACATATACAATAAGAGGCAGAAGAAGCCACACACATACCTATAAACGTACATACAAACATATGTACATTTACACCACATATTGATTACACTCTTAAAACAAACAACAACAACAACAACAACAACCTATTGAGGAAGTGTGACTTTATTGACATCACTTATGAGTTTATTGCCTTATGACTCTATTTTGTGATTCGTTGTCACACGTTTAAGATAAATTATAGTTTTTCTTTTCTATTTTTACTTAATGAAAATATCAAAATATATAAATGAACATAACTAACAAGAATGTCAAGAAGCAAAAAACAGGTTGGCGATAGCTTCTTGTGCAACTAACTGATCATTTGTATATGTAACTTATAATTGGGTAATTGAAACCCTTAGCACGCCTTTTAGTGGTAGCCTAACTAACGCGTTTGCAATAATTAATTAATAATAATATAAATTAGAATTTATATTAAAAAATATACGCGAAAAACACGAACTGCTGTGCACATGTGTTTGAGTATAAATATTTTTATTAGCAACGCCATCTACTATCCGTTAGTTGCGATTATTTTCATAAAGAAGATAAGGCAGCGTTAGGTACAGTTTATAACAGCATTATCACACAGTGTAGAAGAAGAATTTTTCAAAATTTTGCTTTTCCTCTCTACTTCGCCTACTTCTACTATTACATAAAATTCATCATGCATATGTATATCTACACCGATGGTTTAAATTTCTAATTTTCCGATATCATTATATTGAGATATTCCACTATTCTCATATTTCTGCGGGGTTTTTTTTTAAACATTTTAATTATGTAAAAGAAAATAATTTTAAATAGAACTTCGTGTTCGATATTTTTCCACTTTTCATGTAGGATTTTATTAGTTTAACGTTACACATGTTCCTATTCTCAAGGTAGACGTTCACAAACAAACACTATGCTCTCCTTCCACCTTCCCCGATTTGTACTGACCACCGCGATACACACATATGCACAGAACAACCCCTGAGTCAAAAAAAAAAAAAAAATGAAACCTCCGATTACCCCCTAGTTTGTGATCCTTATGTCATATTTACAAATTAATAATAAAATTAATTTCAGACAAATTATGTAAAAAAATATAACAAAATAAATATTAAACAAATAAGAAAGTTATATGCGGCGGGGGCCGAATCTCGCATACCCACCACTGCACTTTCTTCTACTTTTACATTTATCCACTAGATCGTGACGTCTACCACAATTAATTTAAAATAAACACACTTAGCTTCTCGCATTCTACTCTCCTTTCATGTGATACTTATATCAAAGGTATTGTAACGAGAAAATTAGTTCAGCACGTCGTGAGGCCCGAGCTTTTTCATTTGAAACTAATGCTTTTAGCTTTTCACATTCTACTCTACAAGTTCTTTTATTTGATACCCATATCGCTGATACTATTAAGAAAAAATTAAACCATCACGTCACGGTGTCCACCAGATAATATACCTTCATTTGAAGAATATACAAAATAGTTTCAAACACTTTTCCCTGCTTGCCCTAAGCATAAAGCCTCAAAAAAGTGAAAAAAAAGAAAATTTAATCACTTGTAGCTTTGCACGGGCATGGCCAATTTTTTCGATTTGTGCACATAAAGGGTGCAGTGTTTCGTAAAGTAAGGGTAGAAAATTTCAGCCTTCGAACTTCAATAATTTCCGAGTAACGGACAAAAACCCACAAATTTTTATGAAGAAAATCGGAGATGCGTTCAGTTTATGCTTTTCTGAGGGCTTCTGCTCTGATCAATTTAGCCCATATCCAATACTAACCAGCGTGCAAAAACTTCCAATGTTTCTGCCAAATTTGAAGTAATTCATTTCATTTTTGCGATCAAGAGAATGTTAACAACACGCACTACACAGACGGACAGACAGACATGGCTTAATCTATTGAGAATTTCGCGCTGATCAAGAGTTCTCTAAAACTTCCTTTTTGATGTTACATACATTATGAAAAAAAAACAAAATGAGTATACATCCGTCCTTCAGTGGTGGGTATAAAAAAAAGGAGAAATTGTAATAATTATCAAGCACATGAGCATCGTTCTGTACTCTGTAAAAATAATAGGTCGTGCTAGCTGTGCCTCTGGACTAACTGTATGGCTTATCTGACAATAACTCGATATTTGAGTAAAATTGTTTATTTAACCTCCGATATATCTCATGTGCTTAAACTTTTTCATCAGTTATCCAGTCTTCTGTAAGGTGGATGCCGCATAACTTAGTTTAAATTAAGCCGGTTAAATCGCATCCGGTTTCTTCCCAAATTAGTTCAAGAAGAGCTAAATAAAATCTCATTTGTTCTAAAGCTTTCATGTAGAAAAGGAAATCGTTAAAAATACTTTTCAATATTTTATTGCAAAAGTAATTTAAATAGTAATTTAAAAGCATTGCAATAAAATAAAAAAAAGAAAATAACAGAACACAAGGATAGAGAAGCAATTTCTTAAATTATATAACGCATCCGTCGCGTAGTATGGCGCAGTATAACGTACCTTGACGTACATATATGCAATTATTTTGTTCATTAATTATTAATAAATTTGAAATTCTATACCAACTATTTTTAAGTGTTGTAGATATGCGGTAAATATATCTGCAACTATATATATACGTATGTACATTTCGAGGTTGGTTAGGCCTATTCAATTATTAAGAAAATAAATGCTAGTGTAAGTAAAGAACTTTAATACTTTGTCTATACAAAGCAATTATTGTTACATTAAAATAAAAATAAATAAAATATTATGAAATGAAAGAAGAAGAAAATACTAAAGGAAAATATATTCTCCCTTCTTCAAGATTATAAGCAAAGAACTTTTGCGGTAGAAAATAAACCACAATAACTATTGAATAGCACTCTAGTCCACCTAAACAAATCGAAATCATTTTTATTGACATCAGTATTTAATATAACAAATATGATCGCAAACATAAGGAACCTGGAAAGAACTCTTAGCAAAAAGCATTACCGGCAAAGTCTGCCGGATTTCCCTTATACTAGAGAAATCTGAAATATATCTCCAATATTGCCTCAATCTGTCCCCTTGCATTTCCTTTACAATATTCTTTACTACCCATCATCAATACTCATACGTTAACTTAACGAAATCACGTATCAAAGGCGACGAAAATTTATTACCAGTCGCGGAGGACATACAGGGGCATGCTGCCTAACCGCATATCATTAATAGGAACTACGTCTTAGAACATGCCTTACGACATAACCTACTTAGAATTAGCTTAAGAGGAAATGCACGCTTACATCTCAGACTAACTTAAGTCGAGTACATATACAATAACACTCATATTGATTGTAAGTAATGAAATAACAAAGAAAACAAAAATCACTAATGTACTTAGTCAAGCAACGGAGGGGAGCGCTCACATCATTACAAGAACACTAGAATGGAGAACCTAAAAATCTGAGAAGGCACAACTGGTCTTCAACAGCACAATCTTTCTTAATATGATAAACAAGCAGTCATTCGTAACCCCAATAGGACTTATGGCAACATATGCAAAGTCTTATTTTGCATCCTTCCATAAGCTCCCACTTTCAAATGTGTCGAAAATACGCAAACACTATTCCCTTCTTCTTTCCTTATCCACTCATAATCCTTCCTAAATGCTACCGCTTCTTCTCCTGTACGGGATTTCCCCTGAATGGCTGGCCACATTCAGTAAAAAGAAGTAAGAAAATTAAATTTGGTCGGGACCGAATCTTGTATACCCATCACCGTTTACCCCAGAAAAAGACAAAAGAAGTAAAAGAACAAAATTCTTATGCTCTATAATATGAAGTGGGTGCAGTTGATTGCTTCTATTTTAAAAATAAAAGCTTTTGTCGTAGAGGCATGTGGGCGTTGTGGGCGTGTCCTCTGAAAAATTAAGGTCAATCTCAAATTTTTTTACAATTTCGTAGGCGATGTCTTCATTTTCGCTAATGAGAGAATGTTTACCACAAATGCTAAAAAGTTGCGCAAACAGACAGATGGACAGACGCACAGGCAGACATGTTTTGGTGCATTCAAGGATTGTAATTGGCCAAGAATTTGCATACTTTATGGGGTTTTTGAAAGTTGTTTCTGCGCGTTACTAAGGTTTTGAAAAAATAATTCTATTTTGATACACTACAATATTGGATAGGCGTGGTCAATTTATTCCATTTTCGTGCACGAATGCTACAGCATCGCCTATAGAGTATGCCTTCATATTTTTATACATTTATTTGCTACAGTTTATGTGAGATCTGTGATGCTTCCTTCTGGGCGTTGCAAACATTTTGACACAATGAATATACCTCTCGTTCTTTGGTAATGAGTAACATAACAAACACTTTTCGAACATTTCCGACAGATTTCAATACACTATGTTAATCTTCCAATTTTGTATATTCTCATAAAGAGACCTATTTTTGCATATTCTGCTTATACACCTTGTCAACTGTTCGCCTGTTATTATTTTGCCTATCGAAAGCTCTCCCTCGAAGTGCTCTTAAAATTTCGTTTCTTTTAAACAAATTTTTTGTTATATTTTTTTGGTTTTTTGCAAAACCGACTGCAAATGTGGTTGGCAAAGATATATTGCCAAAAAAAAAAAATAAAAAAATGTAAAAAAAAATATACCGAAAGAACTTAGCTCCGCTTGAATACGCTTACTAAAAATCGCTCAATATATGTGTATAGAGTACGCAGCAATGATTTATTATAAATTAAAGTTGATATTAATCGAATATTTATATATTCGCTAAAGCTATCCTTCGCACTCTAACACATGAGAGCAGACATGATAGATAGACACTGGACAACTAGCAAGACACTCATGACTCAAATGCATATGAATATCAGCTGTCCAGCATATGTTTGAAAATTTATGACAAGTTGCACTGCGATCAACGGTAACAACAACAACTCCTTCAAGGCCTTTTCATATTTAAATTCGTAAAGCGAGAGAGAAAAATTCTTTCTTTTCTTTATTTATTTATTTTTTTCCTTTTCCTTTTCTTTTCTTCAATTTTTTTTGGAATATTAATTAATCGCAACACACCAAACACCATTCCAAATGATATGTCGAAGATGTATGGAAAAATACATAAAAAAAAAAAGAAAAAATTATTTTCCATTTAAATTCTTTCAGAAGAGATTTGCAAAAAGGCGTTGACTGGACGTCATAACGCGCCTTTGAAAGACAAAGCGAACGATTAAATTTATTAAGGTATCGATTGATGAGTTTCAGTTTCTTACGCATATTAATTAAAACACTACAGGAACGAATGTTAATTGTAAGGAGCATATTTCGAATTTTATATGACCTACTTTGGGTTACGTTACGTTTCTTCTAAGAATTACCGCTGGTCAAAGCACATTTCCAAGTCGAAGCGGAAATATTCAATTTTTCATAGATAGATTTCTACAAAATTCAAAGATCAATAGCTAAGCTCAACTAAGTTCAATTTGGCAGGCAACTGCCAACTTCCACTCCCTTGGAAAAGTCTCTTCAGACTGCGTTAATAACAAGCTTTTTAGTGAAATGTGACCGATGTGCAGCGAATGACTGCATTTGTGCTGTTGTTCAGAAGTTTGCAAACAGGAATCCCTATCAGATTGAAAAATGAGCCGAGTGACTGATACGCCAACTCTCCAAGAGGGCTTAGAGCAAGAGTGTTGGTGACGCTTAATCAATTTTTGACACATATGGATTGCACCGATTTATTGGACATTACGCTGACTGCCGATGAGAGTTGTGCCTGCCATGAACTAACACAAGCCCGAAACCCAATTTCCCAATGACGACTCGCTGGAAGCCGAACGCATCGAAATCACAAGCAGATATTCTGAAATAAAGATGGAATCGTATTTGTTGCCTTATCGAAGACTCAATTGACAAACTAATTCTAAGCGAAAGGAAGCTATTGTCGAACTAATTGTTGTCTCACAAGAATTCTAAAAACAAATCCCTGTGATCCCTGTGCACCCGGTTGTGATTCAATCTATACAATGTTGGTATAAAATAGATAAACTATTCATGCACAACGAGCCATTACAGATTAATGTTCCTGATCAGTTTCTATACCTATCTTAATATTTCTTTTCGGTTTCGAAGTGGAAACCGTTCTACACTCAATGTTAAAAGCTCTTAAGCAGAGAAGAAAGGATGAGCAGATTTTTTGTTTCTCTTCTTCTATCTTGAATCTATTTGTTACTTGTCTGCACGCTCAAAATCTCAAAACTGCCTTACGTCACTTTTCCCATCACTCATCTAACATCTGTGTTCCATTCCATTGTCTTACTTTCTCGCCAAACACATAATTGTTCACAGTTTAGGTAGCAATTGGATGATCGATCATAACATTGTGGATTTCACTTCATTATTTTACATTCTGTCCATGTGCGTAATTCTTCGTATTTCAACTTTTATTCAAATAGTAATTTAGACACCAATTCTCTCTTATATCGCCGATGATATCTTTTATCACACACGACGCTAGTTGACGACACCAAGATCTACGTGTTTTATATTTGAGTAGGTATTCAGTGTACACACATCATATAAGTAAGTATGTGGTGGCCAGCAAGGATTATAGATGCAGGAAACAGGCAAGAGGGAGGAAGATTCATATATGTTCACGTTCAAAGTGGAATTATCTAGAACGAAGGGCAAGTCCACTACGTATGGCTTTGTTTGAAGGGCAGTTTTACAACGAAAGCCTTCTGGCACTTTTAAAGAACTTGATTGATGGACAACTCTTTTCTATCTTCCCAAAACAATTAGGCAGGAAGTAGGGACACACAAGCACAAGTTGGAAGCTTTTCATCCAGCTACTTTTTCTGCATGCAAGTTCATTCGGGCCGTCTTCACAAGCACTTAAAGCTCTCGATTCCGAGCAGTAATTTTAAAATTTACTCTTATCAATTCAGGACAGATGGATAGAACACAAGTAAAAGATACAAAAATTGTAAATATTTCGGATCTCAATCATTTATTAAATCGTTCCAGATTTGGCCTTCAATTATACTTCCCTTTTCATCTTTCACGGAACATTTGATTTTGCACAAACAAGAAGTTACGGAGGTTTTCTCAACAAAGACGACACGGGATAGACAGACATTGCAAAGTCTTAATAATATGATTAAGGCATGGCCTTGCGTGTTTTGGATTGAAAGCCTCAAAAAGATGACTTACAATTTTTAGTAGGTATTATGGGTGCGTGGAGCTCATTCTCTTAATGGATGAATGGTTCGAAATTCGTGATACACTACTGCACGGTGTTATTGTTGAGATAACCTTTAGGTATCGATTATTCAACAGTAATCGCTGAGCATGTGTTACAGGGATATGAAGTATTTTGCTGACTGTTAACTTGCTGCTTCCAATGTAGCGTCAGGGAAGCGTCAACACATTTCATAAACTAACATGTTTGTTTATCTCGCTCAAGCATTTTTTGCGGGTTGTTTATCACATCGTTTCATTACGAAGAAACTCGAAAGACTTTCCATTATTTCAAAAACTCAATTAGGCCACGCCTACGCCTACGCTTTAGGTTTACAAATATGCATTCAAAAGGGAAAGAATGTCACATTCATGACATCTTGCCTCTTGAGATAAAACGGTTAACAATTTTATATTACAATATCGAAATCGGAAGTATATTTTTCGAGGACGCTACCTGAACTTATAACAAAACTTAACTCCTAAAGTGGGCAGATGTACTCCTTTTTCGATAGTTATTCTTCTTTTACTTCACTTTAAGCTGTATTGCGCTTTTTCTCCTCAAGGAGGTGGTGATGCGTATTACAAAGTGCGAAATATCCGATCAAAAAAGAGGACTTACTTCTGTGACCCTCGGAAATGACATGATTTCTCTGCTCAGTTTTATGGAGAAAACTTCCGTTTACTTTATGTTCATTGGAAACACTCCTTCATCAGATAATACGTGGATTATAAAAAAAAATGGTAAAATTTTAAACAAGATCATCCTAAGTGAAGCCGTTCATTATCAGCTACGTAGGTACATGAATAACCAAAACTGCCCCATCTAGGTCCACGAAAATCCCAAAAACTTATGTGAACATTATCCCCAAATAAAGTGAAGAACACTTTATATTAAGCCAGACGTGCAAACCCGCTGGCGTTACAATGTGCAACGATGCTGATTAGCTTTTTTTTGCCGTAACATCGTGGCTGTGGTTGTTGGTGGAGTCATTTGCCGCATTGCTCATGAAAAGCGGCCTCATTACGTGACTAATATAAAATGACACCTCGTGTTGAAGGATCGTATACTTTTTGGAATTTTCTATTACCTGCAGATTAAATATATAAAACAGTCAAGCAACTCTTGATTCGAGCAAAGTACACTCGCCGCGAAAATCCAATCGTTCATTCCATGTGAAAATCGTCGATTCTATCTTTCGTTAAGAAAACATCTCGCAACAATTTGCTTAATGTGAAGATGCTCTTCTGAAAGTGACTTGGCACAGGAGAATCATCTTTTCTGATTTCTGAATTGCTCTTTTTAAAAGCACATCCATATCGGCTGAGCTTATTTAAAACTCAACCAAAGTCGCTACATTTTGCGCGTAACTTAAAATACATTTTCTTTTAGTGGGCAGTTGCCACGAAAAAGGTATAAAGAAAAATATTAAGTCCTCTTGTCTGCTTTTTTGTATGTGTACAGTGATGTGTGCGGTGCTAAAAAAGAAAAAAAACTCTTAGTTTTGACATGTGAATGATTAATTGATCTTTGGTTTGATGGGACATCGACATGATAGCCGCTGCCTTTTGATATTCAAGTCAATCAAACAGTATCCAGAGATATTATGGCTGCCTAGCGAATCCTTTTATGCATCATTTCAATTTCGTCTACTACAAGAAATCGTTATTCAATCATCATCATCATCATCATCGTCATCATCAATATTAAGCGCTGTGCTGCATTTCACACACATCTCGATACACACACATAACCCAATCTTGAAATCTTGAAAATTATAGTAATTTTCACAATTTTCTAATTATTTAAACGCGTTTATTGATTTAAAAATAATATACATATTTGTACTTTGTTTGGCTCGTGAAAAAGTGTGCCACACGTATACACACCGTTACCACCACCGTGTGGGCATCAGTGTTAAAAGTGTTTTTCTCTCCTCACTCAAAACTTAAATTAGGTGATGACTTCTTATGGAGCAATTACAGCAACTTAATGCACATAACTATATATATATAGTTAATATAATAACATAATGGTATAAATAAGAAGAGCGCGATATGGAAAGGAAGGCGAACAAGTGGATGCACCAATGAATAATTGCAATAAGTGCAATAAATGCGGGTAACGTTATTGATTTGTTGTTGTTGTTGTTGTTGCTTTTTGCTTTTATTTATGTTTTCATGCATAATTGTTTTCTATTAGGCGTTTAGTTTAGTTGCTCACTTATTGATAACCAAGTTTAAGCGAAATTACTCGGCTTAAAGGAAATATCGGTTTAACCATGATAATCGTGGTTCTTGCAGTTACACTTTAATTTTTGCACGATCGTTGTTCAGACATTAAATAACTCTTTTTGTTTTTTTTCACTTTCAAATACACACAAAGTAAACTTGAAAACGCATACATGTTCATACATGCACATACATGCACATACATGCACATTATATGCATATGCACGTATAGAGTGCAAGCATGCTATGTAACCACAATTCCGCCATCGATCAAGCCATCTATCCATCTAAGTATTGAATACTGCATCGCTTGTTTGCATCTCTCTCTCTCTTCTCCCGCCTCCCTCTGCCCGTTACATTCTATGAACTTCGCATTATTTCTTAAATAATGTAAAATATTGTTTTTTAAATTTTTTTTTATTTTTGCCTTGACTGCCTTAACAACAATTGTTAACAATTTTATTTATGTCTTTTTTTTATATTTCCTGTTATTGTTGTTGCCTTTTATTTTTGCTGTATTTCATAGCCTCGATTCATGCAACAATTTGCCATTGTGTCTCTCTCGCATTCTCCTATAATGCAATTGATTTATCTTTGTAGATATTTTCGTGTCAAGAATCTAACTCACGATATTTGCAAATCATGACTAATGCCAGCCAGCAATGAAAGAAATACAAAAAATACAAAAAAAACACAAGAAATAACTCAACAACAATCAACTACAAAGCGTTATAAAGACTTTAACGCCGACACTTTTCCCAAAACACTGTGATTTTCTTCTCATTATTTGGCACGTTTAGTTTTCCGTCTTTGTTGTCAATTTATTTTAAAATCTATGCTTCGATAATTTCTTCATTCTCCTCCTCGTCCTCCTCCTCCTCCTCCTCCTCCTCCACCTCTTCGATCCCTTCGAGCCCGCCTCATACAACAATGTAATAATGAATGCTTTATCGATTACATGATTAACAATAAAATAAAGCCATTTTTTATTAGGATCTATTTGAGAATACGTCAGTGCTTACCTTTTTTTTTTGTTCGGATTACAAAGTTTGGAAAGATTCTCAAGACAATCTACTCTCTACTGCATTAGAAAGCTAATTTCATGTCAAAGTGCTCTGCTCAGCTTATACATCACGTTAGATGTGATGGCGGCATAGTGGACACAAGATGAACAAGTTATTGGAGCAAAGAAAATTTCTTAATTATGCGACCTGGACTTGAAGCATCAATCTGAGGATCGTCGTCGAAGTTTCGTTTATCGCCAACCAACGGTAACTGAAGCAAAAACAGAAAATGTGATATGATCAAATAGCATTGAGAGTTTTTCTATTGGCGGCACTGAACCTTCCATATTGAATTGATTCGCTTTAGCATAGAACGGTTTATCGCTAACATTATGCTACTAGGAAGCAATAACTAGGAAATGATATGAAATAATGCTAGCGAGAATTTTCCAATTGCACTTCCTGCACTTCGTATGGCGTGCTGGTACCCTTCGTTGATAACATAATTTGCAATGAGTTCGGTGCCCAGCTAAGGTTAGCGTACTGTTAACGACAATTGAAGCAAAAATCAGAAAACTCGGATACGATCAAAGCGCTACGCGAATTCTTAAACTCCTTATCCTTGAATCGAATCCTTGATATGAAATTTATTTTCTTTTGGGGATTTTTGGTAGCACAATTTGCGGGAACTTCTGTTTATCAAATGGGTGAGTGATACAAAAACGAAAGATTCTAGCGCCAGAAATACCCTGTTCACCGAACTTGGCTTTCCAGGATGCGTTCCAAGTTCCCCAACCAAAGAGATAAAAGACAATGAACAAAAAACGTAAAAGTTTTAAAAAAAGCCTGAGGTGAAGACAAGCTCGCAGCTTAGGGCATTAAATCAATTCCTCAAAGTGGACACATATTCACAAAAGCATCGATAATCGAAGATCGATCTGAGACACCAAACAATGAACACTAGAGACAGATAGTTAATAACAATACAAATTCTCATTAGTTTTTGATCGCATCGCAAAGAAAACTTAATTTCGCTATATATATAGTCCTCACAAAGTGCCGCTTCCATTAAATAAACATCTCACATGAAAGTATAAATTTTTTTTGGGTGAAGCCATCAGTATTGAGAAGAAATTTGCAATCAAATACAGTTTAGCAGCAGATTTGGGCATCGTCGGCTTGAGTAAATATGTACGTAAAAATGAATTCATATGGACGGATGCGTACACACAATCACAAAGTAAAGACTACATGTCTGCCATGTTATTTGTCATCGCATGACAATTTTATTGGTGGTTTTTAACAAAAAAACACAGCAACACCCCATACATAATATTCATCAGACATTTGCATTTCAATATTGCGTTCACATGTGAAAAGCAGAACAAGAGCAAGAAGAAGAAGAAGTGCGGATAGATTTCAGAATAGAAACCGTAAACGAAAAGCAAAGAGGTATATGTGTTTGAGAAGGGAGCGAGGAAAGCGAAAGAGAGAACTTGTATATACCACAGGACGGTTTTAAGGTATTGAACATACCATTGCAATGGATTGCATGCGAATCAAATAACCACACGCACATCGGCGCACATAAACACAAACTATACAAGTGCTTCTTTTTGCCTATATATCTGCATGCATAGGTGTGCAATTTTTTACCATGTTGTCCAAGTTGAGAATTCTGTTTGAGTTCGGACAAAAAACTTGAAAAAAAAAGGAAAAAAAGGAACAAAAAAAAAGTAAAAACTAAAGGGGTCCGGAAAAAAACACATGGGTGATATGGGTGCTTTAAATATTTGCAGTAGGTTTGTTATTACCATTGTTGCAGTTATTGTTATTGTTGTTGCCGTTGCTGTTATTCTTGTTTTACTTGAAATTTTAATGGTAGTCTTAGTTTTTCTGTTATCGAGCTTTGTTTTTATTTTTTTTTTGCTTATTTTACTTCTCTCCTAATATTTGTTGGTTGATTGCACAAGCAAACGAAACCGCAAGTTGATGGACAGTTTGAGGTTTTTGGTGTGGCAAATAATCTATCGAGGCAAACAACAACTGAAACTAAAATGAAAAAAAAAAAAAATTTTTTTTTTTAAATAAAACGCAAACTAAACTTTGATGGAAAAGGTAAAATAGCCCGAGACTGGTATGCAAAAATAAAGTTAATAACAAAAACAGCAACAACAACAAGAACGACAAGAACAAGAGAAATAACATTTGCAGATACACTTCAACATACGTACATAAAGTTGAAAACGTTTTTTGTCGTTTCTAATTATCCAGAATGTTTCATGTTATGTGTGTGTAAGCAAGTGAGGGAATGAGTGAGCGTACGAGTGCGTTTATTCAAGAATGCTTGCATGTTCTAACATAAATAATTGTTTAGATGTACGTATATATAGTATTTGTTTGGGAAAAGCAAAAAAAAAAAAAAAAAATAAGAGAAAAAAACTTAATATTTTATATTTTACTCCCCGGTTGATGATTATTTAGTTGTTTTTTTAAGTACGGCCGGATCCTTAATTATGCAAATAGACATGTTGGGCGAAACATTTTATAAAAATCTATTCATAAAAAGAAGACACTTTTTATTGTTGCCAACGAAACGCTAATCAATTTTTCATATGGATGTAGATGAACAGGAATAAAAGGAAAAACATGTCTTTGTTAATACAAGAAAAAGAATTAATTAATAAATTAATAAGAGGAACGAACACACAAAGAATCAAAATAAGATAAATAAAATAAAATTTAATTTCAATCGCTGAGGTAAGCAGCAGTCGATGATTTTCAAAGGGCATCGAAAAGTCTATTGAAAAGAACTCGGTTTTGCTAAAAGCATGTTGTTCTCCAACTAGCAGAACGACAAGTAAGAACCAGATTAGATTGTCGGCCTGGCTGCTTGTCAATTGCTTAATTACACACACATACTGTTTGTTATGGATGAAGAATATGGAACAACGTCCCGTCTCCTTTTTTTGCAGGCCGTTTTGATAAAAATATTGAAAGTGAGAAAGGAAGAGAATTTGAAGAATTTTGAAGAGCACACATAGGAGATGCTATATCATTTTGGATGATAACTGATTATTATTAATCTTCTTGAGCTTTGCATTGCTCGAGTTATGTACGAAAAACGTTCCTAAGTCACTGCTGCTTAATTCGTATCAAAAGAAACCATCATTGCTATGAAGAATGCTAGCAACAGCAACTGACGCAACTGAGCCTCAAAACTGGCGCAACTTATCGAAAACACGATAACATAATTTTTCAGCGCAACGATCACGTCTGCTTACTAAAAATGCACGGAAAAGCATTAACAGCCCTAGACTTGAATTTCCTGCCTCTCAATGCATGCTGGATTCATCAAGCGGGGCTCTTTTCATCCTTATATTCAGTCTGCACAGCACTTCCCTTCCTTTCGTTATTTAAAAGATACTCCGTTTCATGGGCGATGTTCGACTTCTTATTGTCTAGCCGCCCGAACACTGTCGGCACCTCTGACCATCAACTTATTATCTTAAACCTACAGCGTCTTCACTAGACATCACTCTCTGTATGTTGTATGACCAGCCATTCCACTTTTGTGTAATGACTTTCTTTCTTTCTTTTCCTCACACACACTGAAAAGGTGAATTGTCCCTTCGACATGGAATTTCCATATTTTCTCAAAGAGGTAAAAGATAATCCCTAACAATGAATATCTATTCGATTCTATCGCCGGATATCTATATCGATTCTATTCTATGATGTCTTGCACAAATTTTTATTTAATAAACATTTACGTTTAACCTGAGGGAATTATGATCCGTGTAGAAGCCCATGACTAAACATAGGTGGCTTGTTTCTTAATCTCAGTAGTTTATGTCCCATACCGGAAGATTTTATGAATCTTTTTGCCTGCCGTTGTCCTGCACATTGCTTACAGTGGCAAACCGATTTCTTCTGTGCCCATTGCGCTACCAGCCTGTTAATATGACTTCTCGATACGCCATAGAAAATGCATAAGTGAAATATAGGCATAACGGCTCCATAAGGCGGGCTGTTACTACACTCTGGTGCGATAAAAAAAAGTCGCCTTGCAACAGCCCCTCCGCACTTAACTTTTAAGGTAATTTTGGAACAAAAAGAATTTGAGAGAATATTTGCGAGACGCCGTTTTTAAAGAAAATCCTATATAAACTTGTTTTAGAAAAATTTCATATTAAACTTCATTTCTTTGCAGCGCTCTTCGTTCATCTGATAATCGCCTAACTACGATTACTATCTATCGCAAGTCTGTAAGGAGTTCTGTGATATTAAGCCCTTGCATGAACGGCTAGAAGTCTTAATTAAATGGTCCACCACTTTTGGATCGCCTTTCCAACGACGAAACATTTTCTTTAGAAGAACAGGTACGCGGTTCTTTTTAAGGTTTTGCTTATTTATTATTTACATTTATTGCCCTGTGGAACAAGATCTACACTTTTTATATTACCGTGCAGGATCCAAATAAAGTATACCTTGCACAGATATTGGAGAACGTTTCGAGTTTCTCAGCGATTCACTATTCATTCACTATTACAAAGACATGTAGCACGCATAGGACTCAAAATGTCTCCCAGAAAGTACTCGCTAATCGCAAGTGTATTATTACGAAAATACCATATTTGATGATTTGAGTCTGAAATGAAAATTAGTCGACTTTCTAAGAAACAGAAATTCTAAAGAAAGGGGAAAACCAAGCACACATCATGCAGCTGACTTCTGGCCACAAGATTAACAACAATTGGCAGGAAAAACGGATTAAAAATACGGCAATGAATTTAGGTAACTGGTAACTGGCTTTTAAAAGGGTACATAAGAAGAATGTTTTCAGGAGTCAGTCGAAAAGTGAGTCGAAAAGTTAGTCGGGAGAGTCGAATTGGAATATTCGATTGAAGAAGACCAGAACGAGAACTAAGGCGTTGTAAATATAAAGTGCTATAAATAATTCGTAAATAGGTTTCCCAAGAATTGTAAATAAATCCTATACTACCCTAAAAATAACAATTCAGTAGTGCGAGCTTAATTTCAAAAAAGGGTTTAATAAAAAACGTAAAAATCGCAAATACAGATTTACTTTAGAGTAGATATAGTTTTTATATCCTGTTTTATACAAGCACGTAAGGTCATTAGTATGAACAATTTTGTTGCAGAGAGATTACACTTTTGTAGTCGAATATTTTGTTGAGAAGCGATTCCACGAGGAGCAAAACTCCATAGAGTGTTATACCTTCCAATGCCATGAATACAACCGTAACCTTTAAAGCTGTGCTAGTCTTGCACTAAAAACAACGACCACAATCATTGCCCTTAAGGAAAACAAAAAACAAATTCTATTGTATTGTCACAGGGTATGGAAAGGACGACGACAGAATGATCTTTAAAAACACATACGGCTCGTTACCCGTTCAGACCATACTTCTGAAACCATTTGCACTCTTACAATGGGTAAAAGAAAAGCTTCCTAACTTTTGCCACAAGAGATGGTTTTCGAAATACGTAACTCTTTCATTCCCAATCTAACTATGGCCGTCCATAGATCATTAAAGACGAAACCACATGTTAATTTAATTCAAACTAATGGAATTTTGTAAATGAGCCTAAGTTCTGAAAAATTGCCGCAATTTATTCTAGCAATTCGTGCAAAGCGATCCGCACGCAAACAATTCGCGTACATCCCGGATTAGTCTCCGTTCGACTACGACGATTTCGATCTGCAAAGCTGACTTAACAAAATGCCTGTGAAAAATCGGTTGAGTTAGTTTCTTAGTATTTCCAAATTCCACAAATTTCACAAAAATAGCATAAAGACTTAGATAGAAAAATGGCAAAAGTTTATCGATTATTGGGTTTAATAAAACTCACTTAGAAGATAAGGAAAGTATGTTGGTTTTGGCCGCCAAATTTTTCGCTTACCTAATTCATGCCTGAAAAACAAATTGTTGCCTAAAAAAATTACGCCTCTAAGAGATGAGCCATAAGCCATTAAAGTCGTTAAGAAAGTGTGCCTCGTCGGAGAAGAAATAACTGAAACAATGTAGAAAAAGCATTTCTTTGATTAGATTGGAAGGAAAGGTAAGAGAATAATAATATTTGAGGAAGCTTTCATTTTTCAAAAATGGTAAACAATGGTAATGTCGGAGCCATTCTCGCGAGACATCTTTTTATGTAATATTGAACCCATTAAAGCATATTACAACAGATTACAATGTCTACCATAGGTACAATGATACAAAATCTTCTTAAACCATCTAAAGGAGAAGAAAAGAAAGTTGAAGGTAAAGACAAAACAAAGAAACCAAGAAGGTAACTAGGCTATTAGGAAAAGAAATAACACATGCCACATCCATGCTTTCATCCCAATACTAAGTAACTAGCTAATCCCATTATTAACGGCAAAAATCAAAAGCTTACGTTGGTAAGTGAGTTAAGAGCATCTGAACTGTTGTAACTCCCTAAACTGGGAATTAATTCTGAAACCTGAAACCATATGGCCAAAGACCACATAACTCGAGGAATGAACAAATAGTTATTGCGAGCTGACCTATTAAAAAAAAAAGACATTAAAAAGCTCCATTGATCCCTGCCGTAGGATAATATCGCGAGAGTTGAGCAGAAGTTTAACTTTAATAAAATTAACGAAAAAGAAAACGTAGAACATAACCTGAGATATGGTCATACCGTCTCAAGGAAAACGTATATTCTAATCATACGATTATATAAGAGTCTCAATTTGAATGGGTCTGTAGATATTTAGAGAATAAAACTTTTTAAATAGGAAATTGAACCGAGAGCTCTATGAATTTATATGTGCATACCTTACTATCGAAAATCATTCCCAGACATTTTAGGCTAATTACAATCAACAGTGGCATTATCTAGCCGCAGAGCAACATTCCGCTGTATATTCATTCGGGCGACGACAAATTATCGCATACGCTTTAGCTCAGTTCACCTCAAGTTCATCCAACGAGAAACACAATCCAAATGCTGTTCAACGTTAGCTTGATATCATCAACATACACCGCTAATAAAATCTGCAAACCATCAGCGAACCCAGAGGCCTCGTACTATGTACATACATCCATACATATATTTAAAGATCTCAATAGAAAATCGCTTTCGTTTCTAGGCGAAAAAGCACGGCGGTTAAAAGCGTGTTACTGATTCTGATCCAAAAAAAAGCCAATCGTTTATTAAAACCGAGACCAGTATTGCAGTTTTGCCCTCATATCGTGTTCCGAGTAAAAAAGCCTTTCAAACTTCAAGAACTCATTAGTTGCTACGCAGCTATGTCTGCCACGCCAACAACCATGTTTTCTTATTATTCTTGACTACTTAAGACGTCAATTAGTCCGTTGACTCTAAAAAAAAGCACTCAGTTTTCGTCAAAAGAGGAATTTCGTCTTGCTCCTATCAGCCCACAGTAGTCTAGCCAAAAATTTTTTAAACCTGACTTTCATTAAAAAAAAAATTTCAAAACTTTCCAAATATTTAAAAAACAAGAGTTAAATTCTAAGAAAATGTTTTCAAAAAGTAATGAAAAAAATCTGCATTACAAACTCAATAAACTAATTATTAATTTACTTATACTTTCATTAATGAAGTTTTAAGCTTCCAGAAGGGGACTCAGCCATTGTTCGGTGGATGGACAGAACTATTTGACATCGCATATAAATGAGTGGCTTGGATCGTAAGTAAGGAAATTTGGCAGATTTCCGGGAAAATGATTTCCGCTTGAACAACGTGGTGTTCCATAAGAAGTTCTGGAGCTCTGTCAGCTTTTCCAGATAAGTTAAGCTATAAAGGATGTTTTTACACTCGCCGACAATGACTTGGTAAGTACCTTGCCCAGAGGCATTAAAAACCTTAACAATTTTCAAAGTAATTTTCTGAGAAGATTTGGGCAAAAATACTTTTTTTTTTTTTTTGTTAATTTAAACATCGAAACTAAACACTTTTTCTTCAAACGTTAAAAACTCCAAGCAACCATTATGTTTAAATATCAAACTGCAGCAAACCTAAAAAAGGTAAAAAAAAAAAAAAATGGCGGCTGCCATTCAACGCTAAACAATAACAACAATAACAAATCGTTTGAGTCAAAATCAACATGCAAAAGCGTTTAGCTTATGTGCACAGCCAAGCTCCCACGCCTTCAAAACGACGTAACAACAATTTAAACAAAAAAAAAATAAAAAAAATAAAATTCAAGACATATGTTTAGGTATCCAGTAAGACAACCACAACAGCGCCAACAGAAAGGAAAAGAATAAATGATGAATGAAGATAACGAGAACGCGGCGAAGGGGGACAAGAGTTGATTGTCTATATAAAAGTGGCAGACAGATAGGCCAAGAGAAACCAAAGCGAGTCGAAGCAAGCCAAGCCAAGCCAAGCAGGCAGGCAGGCCAGGCCATATTCATCTGATATAACTTGGCTTGAGCTAAGAGATGGTGGTTAAAAGTAACAAAAGAGTGAAAAAGAAGAAAAAAAACAAAAAAAAAAGCAACAAAACCACTGACGAGTAAAGACCCAATGCATGTAAAAATGCTTATATGAGTATATGTAGGTATGTGTATGTAAGATTTTGTAGGTAGAAACAGACAAATTGACAGACAGACAGATAAATTTTGTGAAATCGTGAAATTTATACCATGGCAGGCAGACACACTTATACATATATATATATATATATATATATATATATATGTGTGTGTGTGTGTGTGTATGTATATATGTATATATGTATATATATATATATATATGTATGTATGTATATATGTATATATGCATATATATATATATATATATATATGTATGTATGTATATATGTATATATACACATCAAGTTACCTATACAGGCGAGGTTACATGCCAACGAGGCTCAAGGGCCAAACAGTCAACTAACTAAGCAGCCAACAAAACAACCAACCAACCAACCAACCAACTAACCAGCTAGCCAGCCAGCCATCCAGTCAGCCATTCACACAGCGGGAAACAAGTCAGGCAATTCAAGCCATGACAGCAAGCGTACAACAAAGTCAGTAACTAATAAAACGTGCAAAGATTTTCAAAAAACGATAAGGCACCAATGGATGGATGAATAGATGTGTTTTTTTACATTTTCAAGCACATACACACACATACAAAATGAACTTGAAGCCTTAGCAACCATAACTTGCCATGTCTTACGTCGCTATGTATTGTTGTTGTTTTCACAATACAATACTAAGACGCCATTTTTCGCGAGGAGTTTGAGGTTGTGTGTGCATCTTAGAAAAAGAGACAAAAAAAAAACACCTTCAACTTACAAATACTAGCATCATCATCATCATCATCATCATCGTCATCATGATCATTGTCTTATTGTTATCATGATCACAACATGCGATGGCAGCAACAAAACCCAGAGAACGTATCGTTTTCATAGAAGTCAAAATTAAACCAAATCTCTGTCTGATGCTATTTGAATGGCTTCTCACTGTAAGCTGCATATAGATGGCGGTTTCGTTCTTCTTCTGGTTGCCTTTTGTTGTTATACTTGTATACAATTTTTGCATCGATCACGCCAATCTTAACACAACACCAACGATTTTTCATTTTAATTCTATGCATGTAACATGTACAACACGACGAGAACGATTGTAAACAGAAAGGTTGGTACCGCATGATTTCATGCCTTGCCTTCGAGCGTCCTATCACGAAAGTGTGTTAACTCAGTTCTTACATTTGTCGCCCTTTTGGAAATACGCATCAGATGCTGTGAAAGATGTTGAAACAATGTAACAGAATGCGTCCATCTGTCCCGCCACTTGATACTTGACTACATTATTTATATAAAAAGATGAAGAACTGAAATTTGATTTATATAACAGAAAGAACTTAACCTATACACAGTATGCGAAGAATCGAAAAATCGAAAATTTTGAAATAATATCTTCTGGTAACTTATCTTCTGGTTCTGATATAAGTAAAGATATATATATGTAGAATGGACGGTGAAGAAAATATTTTATACATAAACCGAAGCAAGCTGTAATATTACGCTCAAGGCAGCCCTCACAGTACTTCGTAGACAAACTCGATTAATTCACTAAAGAGGTCCAAGGTCGCTCATCTTGGTCGAAACTAAATGTTGAAAGCATCCATTTCACTTATCCCGCGCTTATCCATACACAAAGACATTAGAAGCTGACTAACGCCCGCTTATAAGAGAGTCCCCTCAACGGACTTCTTCTCCAAAAGCTTACTTCATGTATTAATTATCTATGGCTTTGTGCCTGCTCATCGAAACCAAATGTGGAATATGTTACCCGCATTTATCTTAGTCCCGAAATTTGAACTTAAGTGTAAGTGTTTCTGCTATGCAGGTTTTCTTCAAAGACGCCCTATGCATGAGCCAACTTGAACTTGATTCAAATGTTAGCTCATCAGACCCGGGAGAGGTGAGTTGTTGTGCGTAAACTGTACTTTTTATGTACTCTTTTACGATTGAACAGTGGGACCTTCCGTGATAAACTAATAGGATTCGGCAACAAATTTCACGGCATAAGCTTAAGGGCAGCAATAAAAAATGGATTATTTATGAAATAATCCCGTGACTTCCTTTGTAATTCTTAACCTTATATCTATCGATATCGATATGAAATTTATTGCGCAAGTTCATCGGACTATTGCAAAGAGATCGTTTGAACAGGATTTCAGTTAAATTAAAGAAAATTGCAAATAAAATTTAATTACGATTTTCCTTTGATCATGGTCATGTTAGATGGTGAGTATCCAAGATTCGTCTCTAAGCCGGAATTTAATTTTTTTTTTTATAGCTTTATTTGTCTGTATTTATTATTATTGTTGTTGTTGTTATTGTTATTGCAAACATAATTGAAGTTCATGTTTATGCTTTTATCCCTTTTTTCTGTGGACTTTTTGCAGATGTATTTTTTCTTCTTGCTTCATTTTCTACATATATATATATATATATATATATATATATATATATATATCTGACTGGTCTGAGTTTTTATTTTTCTTCTTGTAACCGAAAAAACAAAAAAACAAATTGTTATTGTTTATTACAGCATAGCATGATTTAAGATTTCCTTTTCATACGTACATCTGTGTACGTTTCCTTGAAATCATTCAAGACAGCAACTCTTAGCACTGAGTGACTAAATAACTAACTGATTCTTCTCTGCCGCAGCCATTAGGCCAAAAAGTCAACTAGTCAGGCGTAAAGTATTCGTTTTCAAACAATAAAATTGCACACAAATGTTCGTATATCTGCACATATATAAGTACATATATATATATAAACGTGCGTGTGTGTGCTTGTGTGTGTGTGTGTGCATATGTGCTATATAATTTATTTTCCAGAATTATTGCATACCCATGCACGTACATATGTATATGTACATATGTATGCTTACATATATACGTATGTATATATATATATCCCGTACTCAACATATTTTTCGCAAATTCAAAAAAGAAATGCATTCAAGCGAAAAAAGAGGAATACATCGTTACAACAGTATAAAGTGATTAAGAATTATACTCTCATTAATTATTATGATGACGACTTTTTGATAAGTTAACAAGAGCTACTACGTATATATGCGCCTGGTTTAATAAAAATCTTTTATTACTTTAATAAAAAGTTGCAATTAATTTCTTCACTTGAAAATGAATATATTTTACAATCAGCTTAGCAAAACTTGAACTAATTAGCCGCACTGATCCAAAGCAGCTTCCGAATAAATTAAACCCAGAACAAATGCCGCAATGCAGAAATTGAAAAAGTTATTTAATTTTCTGAGAACATTTTCCAAAATCCAATTTCCATGTCAAAGTAATTGAGTTTGAGTTGATCCTCTTCCCTTTACTGGATAACAAAGGCTGACTTTATTTAATCAAACTGAACAGTTTCGCCATCACTATAAACCTTTCGGAAATCATAAGTGAAAAATTAAAATTGAAAAATGGATTTTCAAAAGCCTTTTTTGAAAAACACCTTTACTTTGCTCAGAGTGTTCAGCATAGTTCGAAACAAACCGTAATAGGATGAGGCAAATGTAACAGCTGTGTCTGCAGAATCTTTCACTTCCGTCCAACTAATCGAAAACGGATTTTACCATATTGGGGGCACTGTTCAATGCTGCTTAACGAGAATTGGAGGATGTCGAGATTGTCGTACGTGCCTTAGCTGAGCTACATAGTTCGAAAGATGTGGGCTTGAGTTCACATTTTGTCTCATAGATGTTTCCCCGACGTGTCCGCTTAAAATAATAGCACGTACTTATCGGTTACGCAAATCGACGGACGGACGAAACCTATCATACCGAACGGGCATATTTTCAGCCCGAAGCCATCGCCTACCCTGCCCGACCTAATGGTCTCCTCTGGCTCACGATGTCTGTGTGAGCCCCTAACTTGGATCCGAAGACCCCCAAACTACTTTCTTGTCAAATTTAAAAACAAACTATATTTTATTTCATTTTACCTTTATAACATTGCTATCATTGTTAACATTATTACATATATAACAAGGATATAATAGTTCGCTTAGTTCTATTGCAACTCCTCGTACTACAACCATAACTGCTCCTACATATAACAGGAATAAGTCACTTTTATATATATATATATATAAATAATAAGAATATATGTGATCGCACTTACATGTTAGTTTTATAGTTAGCTACTTTGTAGTAAGTCAGCATAAAGAGCATCGAATCATAGATCATGTGTAGTAAATGAAGCTTCATATGCAAAGGGCATAATAAATTCATTAGCACAACCCATCGAAAAAAGCGTTCTTTAATCATATGGCATTAATTCCTTAGGATGACTCATCAAAGTAAAATTTCTTTAGTCAAATCACTCTCACACATACACACACCACATTTGGCTCATAATAGGGTGATTTGTATTCTTTTTCTCTTTCTCTTTTTCTTTTCTCTTAGCCGATCAGGTATGTGTGTGTCTGTATTAATACGATCTTGCAATTTAATTTGATTTATTACTGAACTTATCGTTCAATTGTTTTAAGAGAATTTGGTAGTTTTTTTCCGAATGTGGCTTAAATAAAACTTTAAAGCTTTATCCACGTTCCACCCTCTTTCATCTTTTTTTTCTGACACCAAGCCATCTTTTTTTCCTTTTTTTTCTAGTTTTTCTCCTATCCACATACCTGTTTTTGTTTCGTTTAATTTTTCGCTTCATTTTTTCCATAATTTTTCCGACCAAACAAAATATACACAAATCGGCATATACATTATATAACGTCTTTAGATTTTAATCTTTCTACAACTTGTTCTCTTTTTTAGATTATTTATAAAAAGCTTTATGAAATTTTTCTGCATAAAATCCGTAAAAGGTATCGAAACTTCTCGTCGTTCTCCGTCGGTATCCGTTTTCGATCGCTTTTTCCATTTTTTTTCGTCGTCT
>CCAG010017112.1:0-40032 GCA_001077435.1 Glossina morsitans morsitans | reverse complement strand
CACATGCCGTCTTGTATTCCTATATTAGTAACTAATTATCATCCACGCCTGATGTTGATTCATTTTTAAACTGGATATTGGAATTTCATTAAAGGAAAATTTGAGGCCGAATTAAAAGTTTTCAACTAAGAGCTCTACAAATTCAAACCAATAATTCAGAAAAAAGGAGGCAATAATGACTTTTCTAACCAGCTTGAAGGCTTGTGTCCGAACTCGACTATTTGGTTTTGAAACTTAATCTGATATAAATGATGATAAAAAAACATTATTTACTTCTAAATAATATATAAGATCGTGAGGATCGTAAACGCGATTTTAATTGGTGGGGAGATAGACAAAGTTTCATTATATTTTCGTAACACATTTCTGCATATTTAACAAATGTAATATGACCTTTAATGGAAATCTTATAAAAATCGAAAAAATAATTCATAAACGAGAATTTACTTTCGCTTTGCCTATAAATGGGAACAGCGACGACGTAGAAAAATTCATTAACTCTAGTGCAATATCTCTCTCCAGGGAGTCAGTCCTTCTCTCCTACATTGAAAGCACTCACAACATAATTCCTAATACCTAGATTAACAAAAAAGCATATAAGATATGAATAGCATTCGGTTCATTACTCAAGACTCTCCAGGAATATATTTTTAGTCGGTTTGATTTTCTTCTCTTTCTTTCTAATCAGACAGCAATCAATCCTAGGGTAAGTCGTAAAAAAGAAATTCATATTCTTTTGTTAAAATGCCTAATCAAATTAATTCTCGATATGTATGTTTCTTTAAACCAAGTTTAAAGGCACGCGTAAAAGATATCCCATCCCCCCCTTTTTTTTGAAGCTAAGAGCCCTGTGATGTGTCATTATAGTCCAAACTGCCCCTGAAGTGGTTCAAAGCCGTTGTTATGCCTTACACCATTTGTGGCGCGGGATGTATTAAGTTTGTTCTGACACCTAAAAGGGCTTAAGCCAGACTCACTTCTTATTATACTGAACGCATCTGATGTCTGTCAATGTACAATAGTATTAAACCTACATGTCGCAATTTTTGAGATATTTTGATGAAATTTGATACACTAACGTGCTTTGGCCGAAAGACGAACGCTATTGAAATTGATTCTGATCGGTCCACTTTCAAAATTTTTCGACAAAACTCGGTAAGTAATAGTTCAAAGCCTAGTTATTATTTACTAATTTAGCAAAAAATCCAACGGTAGGAAATTTGAACCGCATAGGACTATTTTCTAGGCCCCAAGAAATGTAGGGGTTATCATCAAAAGCAAGCCCTGGGGAGAAAGTGTAATTTCTAGTTTTTTATGACGGAAACTGAAAACTAATCAAATTTTTAGGAAGTAAATTATGTTTGCACAAATTTGGATCGCATCACGTGAAGTTTTAGGCGCTCTCCAATATGCGAGCTTTCGCTGCAAGTGAGCCTTTGGGGATATGAGCCAATTTGTGTTTTTCTCAAAAATATAAACTTCATAGAATTGGAGCTATCTTAAAGCACGCACGTTCTTCGGATAGCTTTGAATGTCGTTTAAAAAAAAACAAAGAATTGGAAAAAATCTCCGAAACTTTTTGTAATTAATTTAGAGTTTAGAGTTAGAGAGAGCAGAGAGAGATAGCGTTAAGCATCTTTTAAGACATCAAAAATCCGGGATATACTTGCTCTTCCTAAGTTATTTTATAACGGATTTTATACCTTGTACACTCTCAGCAACTATGCGCACGCACGGCATGACTTATTGGGTGACATGTTATTTATAAGAGATTCGACAACGCTTTTAAGCAAATGAAGCAGTGACGTGAACTATTTTAGGTATCATTACGCGTTCATTTCAACACAAAATTTTATAGTTCGTTAACAAAATTAAACGACGTTTGAATTACTCATGAACTTCTAAATTGTTTTACTTATAAGCCATCTTTGAAAGGTCGCCACATACGCTATACAAAAACATTAATTGTGTTTAGCAAGCGGCATGAAAAAATGAACAAAGAATAAATCCAAATCTAAATATTGCTTCTTGGTTGCTATGAACATCATAAAAACAATGTATGCGTCCACACAACATCAAATGGCTGCAGAGTTTGTTTAATTTATCTTTTTTGTCGTTGGCAGAATGTTTATGCAAAGTACTTAAATACATTTAAAAATCATTAACAGCGAACAAAGATTGTTTCCTGCAATTTAATTGTTTACGAACTCTGCTCTGTTTGGGCCAAAACTTTTTGGGTTTGCTTTGTCCCTTTACGTGATAGATAATTTTCATTAAGCACAACTTAGGCCGAATTTTTGGGTCACTCATTGCTTACATTTTCGCATTTGCACAAAACTCCATGCAATCGAGTTCTATGGTACACAAGATGTGATAGGAGCTTGGCTACGTGTATCAGCGCTTATATCCATACATTTGAAGTCCAAGTTCTGATAATATTTTATCGTTTAGAGATAAGTTTGAGGTTTTTTTTTTAGTATAAAAAATATAAATTCTAAAATTAAAAGTAGGATGAGTACTAGCAACCAAAACTATCGACCTTTTTTTATTAAAGCAGAGTAAGGGGTTAATGTGGCCTGCTACCGTATGGTCTAGTGGATAGTTACGTGCTGCAAAGCAATAAAGCTGCGTTTTAACTGTGCTATTCACATAGCTTTTACATAAAGAAGCATTCTGAAGAATTTCAGTCTCCCTCTCATCATAAAGTTATCATCTAACGCATAGTTCATAGTTTGCAATTATTTGAGGTTTAACGTTAAACGCTACTCGACGGTTTCTTTTTTTTATTTTTACTCTATAGCTGTAGTCGTTCTTTTATTATCACCGATCTTTATGTTCTTGTAAACCTCAACTACTCTCGAAGCGGCGTTCGTTACTCTAACTTTGCTTACTTTCTTCAAATGATTTGCTTGCCTTTCTCTTGTGTCTAACAAAAAATGTATGACCTAAAGCAAAAGAAACAGCCAAAGAAGAATTTGCGAATATCAACATTGTTAACACATAGCGATACGTTTACATCGCAGTGGGTGTGTACTCATGTTTGAGTTTCTAAAATAGAAGAACATTTGTGCTTATAATTTACAATACAATACAAAAACATGAATTTTCCCTAAAGAATTGTACGATTTTTACACTAATCGCCAAAGCGTCGAGATGTGTTCAATCAGCTTTTCCGTTTGTAACGATCAGATGGAAGATGTGTTGCAAATTCTGTAGGGTATATAGTAGCAGCAGTGTAGTATATGTTGTCGCATAAAACATTAACATTAGATTAAAATTTAAAATAAAAAAAAAATAAACCTCTTTTAATGGGCCAGAATCCATCATTAAATATGCTAAAAATGGGAAGGGATCGAACATGTGGACAGTTTCAATAGCGTTCGTCCTGGGGACAAAACATGCTAGCATACCAAATTCCATGCCTGTATGCCATGAACGCAAGAATATAAGACTGACGGACGGATATTGAGTAAACATATCTCCGAACTATCTTGCAAGCAAATATCAAATACAGACGCATAGTATCCGATAGAAATTCGGATCGCTTTCTTAGAAAGTACTTTTACCCTATACGCGCCGATATCGATATGATGAGCGGTAAAATATACGCCACTTATTGAAAAAATAGATATTCAATGTTTCCAGCAATCACTGGGTCCTAAAAGTCGGATATAACTGCTTTCCTGTTATATGTTCACTTAAACGTAGGGTCAAAAATTCGCCCCGAAGAGAACATAATCTTTTTTACTTTTGCTTATTAGTTCGCTGCTAAACTTGTTATTCCCACTGTACTACAACTGTACACAATGGGCTGAGAATTCTAACAATTTTTTGTTTACTCTTTCTCCGAATTGACTTTAACAATATATGGAGCACAACAATGCAAACACTTAGCCAGTCAATGAGCTTCTTAGAGAGATCAGCTTAAGTATTTGTTTTCTTTCTATTTTCTCGTTCTTTATAAAAGCAGCCGTAACGAAAACAATTCAACATTTGTATGTTATTTACATAAAACTTGAACTACAAAACGCTGCACATACGAAAACATTTCAAATGATAGCAAGCGGAGAAGAACATCAAGAAACAAACAAAAATATGGTACACAAAGAAAAGCAAAAGTATTCGTTTATTTAAATTTATTACCCCACTGAGTTTTCCTCTGCACTGAGAAAATATTATTGTTGCGAAACTTATTGAGCCTGTTATGCAATTAAATTTCATTTGTAACTTTTATTCAAGCTTTAAATTTGTTCTCGTAAATCGCGTGCACAAATACCGATATCCTTAAATAATTTTAGGTCGTACTGTTAGTTAGTATAACTTAAACAGTTCTTCAAGAAGAGGATTATGATTAGAATCACAGAATATATCCCTTCAATATATTATAGAGAATAAGTTTTATTAACGCATACGTGATCGGCAAATATTTTCCTCTTTCAATACTGACTGCCGTGAATGTGTCAAAAACAAAAGGATTTTCAATCATTCTTTTCCATACAAATCCACTTCTTAGTGGATAGAGCCTGTCGAAGACATTCCCTATCTATTTTGTATGAAAGGTTGCGTAAACCTGGGAATTTATCACGTGACTGATATGAAATTTTTCATATGTGACAAATCCTCTGCTCTGAGCATCTGCTCTCTAATAACATAACTGAAGCGTCTTAACGCTCTTTTAAGAGATTTCTTTATTTGCTTGTCGAACTCTACGTTCATCTCTAGCATATAATGATAAGTAACAATGTATTAATCGTTTCCAAATCAGCTTCACTTTGTGCGTTTGCGCTCGAGTTTTTGCGCCCAAAAATTTCCAATACAGGAAAAGAAAAAATTTGCATTGAACGCAACGCATCACTGAGGCTTAAATGCCATCAGCGTGACAAGTGCACACGAGTACAGCATGAGTTTGTGATTGTGTGCGCTCGTTAGTGCTCATACAATTTCTGTCCATTGAAGATGCCAAGTTTGTGTAATTAATTAGTGTTAATGATGGGTGAAATGGCAATGAAATCACTACAAAGACAACAACTACAACAGCAGTTATTACAAAATGCTTGGCAGATCTCCAACATGCACGGAAACATGGAATTGTTTTTTTTTGTATGGCAGGCATATAAACGACAATGTTTGTCCAACTGACTGAATGATATCGAATATAGGGAAGGGAAGCCCAAAAAAGCGCAGAATGAGTCCATCAATCAAGCAAACAGTGAAGGGTAAACGGAAAGGAGAACAAAGTACTTATATTAAGTAAATTTAGAACAACGATAGATCTGCCATGGTCATCGAAGCAAATTCAGGTCTTTATCTGTGAATTGTTCCCCTCTTGAAAACATAAACTTTATATCGGAAGATCCAGTGGAAACCTAAATTGGCAGTAAAATTTGGAGACATAAGATAGAATATGTAGGGATTAACTTTTACGATTAATAGCGAGATGCTACGAATTTGTATAAGAATATAAACGATTCATGATATGAGCGATACGATACCCCATCTATATATGTAACGAATAAGTAGATGGACGGTTATTATTGAAGTCAAATATCATACGTAATCTATTAAAAAAATCGGCTCAACCTGACTTTATGAAGTTTAATGAAAGAATGTTCAGTTTGCAGCCAAAACATTAAAGACTCCGGTAATTAAAATCAAATAAAATTTTCAGAAGGGATTTACGCTATGTCTATGTTTGCAAATAAGGGAAAATCTGTTGGTACATTCAGTGAGAAAAGTTCCTTCAATTATTGCATAATCGACTTTTTTCCCTGGTTCAATCCTAATTAACATATAACGAAAGGTAAGTTAGAAGGTAACCATCATAATTGCAACCCTGTGAAGAGAACTGCATTAGAAATAATTATTCAAAGCTTAATTTGCGCTAAACTGTAAGACGTATAAATTTATGCTTCGCATGCCATAGGCAAGGAAATTTCATTTGCAAAGTGCTTGTAGTAACAGGAACTAAAATTCTAGCCTAAAGCAAAACAAGTGTCGTTGATTCTTGGCAATCCCACATGGAACAAAAAGAGATTACGAATTTTTTTACTTAACTCGTCGAGTCATCTGTTGTTGATTTGCTGACTCACCGAAGAAGAAAAAAAGATTTTTTTTCCCCCAAATCGCAAATGTGTCCGAATAGTTCCATTTTAGCAACTAACTTAAAAATAGGCCTAACGTGAATAGGGACGTTGATATTCGGCCATGATATCTCCATTGTAAACCGAAGTAAATTTCTTCGTTCTTCTTTCGTTTTGCTTCGGAAATCTCGATAAAACTTTAAATTTTCTTCTTCTCAAAATTCAGGTAAATGGTACTAAAGGCTCGTTAATGAAGTACAATCTTGGCGTCAAAGTATATGTAATAACCATGATTTAAATACAAGTTTTCCACTTTCCGTTGCAAGCTTTTCGTGTTTGTTATTATATCGTCAGATCCGTAGTGAAATTTTCCAATACTAAAGACCTTTTAAGTTGCATAAGATAATAACGATGAACAATAATTTCAGCCTTCTTCCTTTCATAACTTACCACAAATTTTTTCACAGAGAAACAGTGTTGTCCTCAGTTTACGTAGGCGTGTACTTTAACGAATTTAACCCATTTTCAATATCATCGTGCGTTCAAGAACTTCCAATATCTCCAATATCCAAATTTGAGCGCGATATCTAAATATTTACGACTAGGAGAGCGTCAATAACACGCCACACGGACGGACAAGATACACTTGTCAGATTCGAACTTAACAAAGTTCAATTCATGCAATTATTGTTATACTAATATTCTCTTGGAGCTGGTTCGTATCACTCTATCGATCTAGTGGCAAACTCACTGCAGCGCTTCGGCGACATTTTTATTACATCGAGCAGAACCTACCCAGGAAGCATCAATATGGATCTTCATGTGAATTTCTCCTTTCTTTTATAGACCACATTCTTCGATAAGTTAATTGCTTTCTTTTATTTATTTCTAATTTTTATTTTTTAAAAATTTTTACTTAAATATTGTTATATATGAGAAAATTAAAGCGCGAGCCATTTCGTGCTGATCATCGCCCTTGTTTGGTTTCAATTTTCAGTTCACGTATAATTTCCTTGATTTTTATACAAAGTCTTGTTTTCTGACTATCTGTGAGCTTCTTTGCTATGGGAACTAAGCCACATAGAAATCTTTCAATTGATGTGCAAGAATCTATGCTGTCGCTCGATGATAAATCTTTATATTCACTTGATGTGAAAGAAATCTTGCTAAGGTTAGATGCAGAGTCTTCCTCTTCATTTTTCCGGTCATTTGTTACAGAGCAATCGTAGTAGTCGCTTTGTGTAGTTTTATTTGAAAATCTTTTCGTGCCGGGAGGAGATTTCTTTTCGTCAACATTTCGTTTGTTTTCTCTATTCTGAGTGGGACTTTCCACTAGATATTTTCTACAATCAGCCATGATTGTAGAAATCGGCTAAATACGTTTCGTATGCTCCCAATAAGAACTTAACATCGACCTTGCTGTAAAAAAAGATCAATTAGAAAAATAAAACTAATTTTTTGGAACAGAAAGAAGCTAATTAACAATTATAATATGAATTTAAAGAAAAAAAAAAAAAAAAAAAACAACACAAACACATTCTAATCTCATTTACCAAGAAAAAGGTGCACTTTTGTATCTATGTTTTAAAAAAGAAGCAGAAATCTGCTTTTGAAAGCTTACGAGGCAATTCTAAGAACTATTGACCCTTTAAGAGGTTGAAAAACAAAATTTATAATTTCATCATTCATATTATATCGTATCCAAATAGTTTGAATGAAATCAATGCTCTCTCTGTTATCAGGCTAATGTTTCCTCCGGATCTGACCTGCGAGAGGCAGAGAGAAATTGAAGTTGACACTAAATTACCTCAATACCTAACAGATGTAAACCGTATAATAAAACTAAATCTGACTTGCACACTGTCTTTTTCTTAAATCGTCTGTACACTGTAATAAAATCCAATCTTTTTTTTAATATTTCACTACGATAAGCGAGATTATAAAGCAAATCATAGAAAGGAAAAGAAAAATTTCCTGGAAGAAAAACTACGATGTTTTAAATCTGAACTGCGTTATACGGATAGACAAGCGAGGTACTTTTTTTTTTTCAAATTGCAAATAATCATCTACCTAGAAGCCCTTGAAAGCTTAGTAAATTCTTGCTTCCGACGACGTCCTGTTCGGATCAATTCAATAAGATTACACCACCGAGAATTGTTAAGTATATCGAAAATATTGAAATGTCCACGCATTATGAATATATGATATAGCACCTTAGATATTGTAAAGATTTTGCACATATAATCCCGGAAAGCCGCAGGCCTTTTGATGATCAGAATCCATTATAACACCAGTTTGGGCCTAAAAAAAGAAAAAAGGAAAAGAAAGAGCAATGAGTAACCTCGCTAGGAAATAACCTTTGCCCTCATTATTAATGAAAATATAAATTTTATCTGCTTCCGCATCAAAAAGTTTATGAAAGCGGCTAAAAATGTCACATTTTCAAACGCCAACGGACTGATTAAAACTTACTGCTTCGAAAATAGAAATAAGAATGAATTATACCGTTAATGCAGTTCGATGGCAGAAGTCATTATAGGGAGCTTTTCTTTCTTGTTTTCATCTAAAAAATTTTTTTATTTCCTCGAATTATTCACTTCATGATTTTTTCCATTATTTACTTGGTTTTTTGTCTTCTTTGTAAATTGACAAGCAACATTAGCTTCTTCTCTGACAACTTCTCAGGCAAGAAATAGAAACTAAATTTGAGACGAATTTTCAATACCCATCAAATCAAACAGTATTTTCTTAAGCCGATATATATAAATTAATTGATCCGTTTTTTGAATCAAATTTTATATCAATACTTTCTATAATAGGTTCACAGATATTCACTTCGTTCGTTCTATTCAGATTCAGTACAATTCTCTTACGTCTTAAGGCCTGTATTTTTGCATTGCTCTGGTTCATGAATAAATGCGCTACATTTTAGCTTTTCTACTCTTTTTTTAATGTTATGAAAATTTCTACAGAGGTTTGTAACCAGGGAAATGCCCGCTTTTAGCTAAATTGATTCGCTCAAGCTTGTGCTTTTCGAGGTTTCTGGTTATTTTTATAATTGGACGGAATCGAAGAAACAAACTAATGCATATTTATCCATCGGCTATATATCTGGAATCCCAAAAAAGATAAGAAACTCACTATGGTTTCAACGATCCATAAAATTTTTGATTAACTCGAATTTCATCCCTAACCAGAGGAACCTCTTTTGTAAACGTAGGTAGGTAGGTTATCTGCGAAGAAAAGAGGAATGTTGTTGCAGTGAGTACTTCAAAATCTTTTCCAATAACTCTAATGTTGGCATTATGGAAAATATTCTTGTGCACGACAATGAAATGAAATATTGGCACAAAATTTAAGTATATTTGTTTTCAATTAATTAGTGTGTTTGCACTAAGAGCGATTTTAGTGATTTCGTCAAAACATTTCGCTTGAAATCGTTCGCGTTTTCATTGCGTTTAAACGATTAAGAGATTAATTTCGGCTTGTATGGCTTTACCCCACACAGTAATGCGAAATTGTAATAAATATAAATACCCTTTGCTTTTGACTATCTTTGTCGCGATAATATTCATTTCAAATGTAGTTTTTTTCAACAGTCGGACAAATGAAAACACAGCAATGCAACATTATCGACTATTTACTTGTTGCAAGAACGGAGAGGTAACTTCATGCATTTCAGACAATAATTTAAATGGAATAAAAAGGAGGTTTTTGATGGTTTACAAAATCCTGATTTTTTGCTTGATTTCACCTAAAATTGCAGAAATATCCCAAAATAGCTATAGCTGCGTAAATAGACTTTTCAAGATTTATTACATACTACAATGCACATGGTAACAGTTTACCCGAGTGTGTGCAAAAGCAAGGAGCACTTGAGGTATACTCTTATTTCATTGTATTAACTAATTTGGAATCATTTTCTGAGAAGATTTAAAGATGTCTGTCCGTTTGTCCGCCTATTTAATTTGATATGTTCAATCTGCAGATCACAGCCATGCTGATGAAATTTGCCACACTGATGTGTTTTAACCAAAAGATAAACTCTACTGAAAATGAATTGAATCGGAGTATATTTACGACAACTACACCAAATCCTATTTCTTAACAAAAATCGACGGGGAAGACCGTATTGCCATTATGTGTATATCCAGAAAATTCGAATAAGAGGTTATCTATTTTTTAACATCCTTTCCATAGAAAAGGTCTTATAAAAAGTAAAGCTCGTTATGGCGACACGGTCCTATTATTGGTATTTTATGAGGGAAATTGGTGGAATATAAGCATTTTTGACATTGCCCTAAACTTAAACAAACATATCTTACGAATTGCATCCCCCCACAAGGGTTCTTTGTAAAAAAAGTAAACAAAAGTACGCGAAATGGTGTACGGTAGTGTTTACTGATTCGATTTTTTTTCTTTATTTTTAATTTACTGAAAAGGTTCTTACGGATTACTTAAAAAGTGGAATGAGAAGCAACGAAAATTAAATCAATCTTAATCGAAAAATCTTACTTATTTCTTTCATAATTAAAATTAATTTGTAAAAATTATTTGCTTTTAAAGTTAAGCACTTTCAAATAGTTTTTATTAAATATCTCAATACAAGCAAAATTGATTAAATGACTTTTCAATGACGATCACTGTTCTTCCATTTCAATTTCACCTAAAATTTCAGAAATTTTTGCAAGTACTCTCAACCTCTGCCTACTGCCAAGGGATTCATTTCCGGGTGCAATGCTAAGTAGAGATGCGTCGGTTGAAAAACTGGCAACGGGAGTAATTGAACTTTCTTGTGATGTTGAAATATCTTGGAAGTGGACTGACGAAATGGACTTTACGTTGACTATGGGAGCATCTTGACTGTCACCAGTTGTAGATTTCCCTGACTTTATATTTTCATCCCCATTTTCGATAACAATTGAATCAGATTTCTGCAAATTTACTTTCTCTTCTGCTTCTTTACTGTTAGCTAATTTACGAGATTTACGAGTTTTAATTTTTTCTTCCACTGTCCTGCTCTTGCTTGGTTTGCCGACATTTTTATAGTCGGTTTCGGCAAATGTAGTCGAAACCTTACTTCTTTCTCCTTTTCTTGTATCCTTTCTACCCGCCTTGTCCGCCATGATCTGAGCATGCAAGAAAAGTTAAATCAAATATTTGGAGATAAATGGAAATGATCTAATAATTTAATAAATTAAAAATAATTTCAAGAAAATATAATTAAATCTTAAATAGAAGCTATAGTACCCATAAATGTTTTGCTTGATCTTGAGTGTCCGTAAGAGTTCAGATGTTGATTCAATTAACTCCCCCTCTATTATTAAATTAAATATTTTCGGAACGATCTAACATTTGAGGCAGATACCGAGGATAAGAAAACTAGATTAAAATTAAATTATCCGAATAAATTGTAAGATTAACACCCATAAAGATCTGATCTATGTAATATAATTGTTCTCAATAACTATCCAATCTCTTGGAAAACTCAAATTTTTTTGAATATTTTACTACCATAAGAGGTAATGGGAAAAAAGTCAACCCATAATCTGCCTTTGACAGTAAAGGACAATTAAATTTAAGTTTTTAAAAGGAAATATCCCTAGACACCTTTCGAAGCTTAGTGAAAGGAGCTTTCAGGTATATGCAGCTCCAACATTTAGTATATCAAACGAAAGAGAGCTTTTCAATGTGGAACGAAGCGCCTGAAAAGATATACAAAATTCCATTTTAAAAGTAACGAGAATATTGCACAAGTGATTTTAGAAAGCCGCGTTTCTTTTAATCATAGAACCCCATTATAATCCAGGATTCCAGGAGAAATCCAGAAACAAATTTAGGCGATCCCTGCCTAAAATGTGGTTCGTTTGAATGTAATTCACGTTCGCGTTCGCGTTCGCTAGTGAATGCGTAGAAGAACATTTTCCAAATTGGCTTGACCGCGGGCAACCAATTCACGTTTTCAGGGGCTATAGGTTTGTTTAAAACTTACTTCTTTATCAGGAAAAATCGACGCAGGGATAAATGCTATTATAGCCGTGAGCAACTTGAGGAGTTTGATTGAGTTAATGATGTTTTTTATATTTTCGAATTATTCACTTCATGATTTTTTTAGGCTGTTTTTCAGGTTTCAGTAGTTCAACTAGTAACAGAGGATTTTGATTCTCTTCTTCTTCCTTTTTCGTGCATGTTCAGCGAACCATCAACCAATGATTCGTCGCTTTGTAGAAAAAAGGCGCAGTGTGAACACAATATAAGTTTTTGCTTTGTTTCGTTTGCTTCGATATCGAACAAAAATTTGGAACAAATTAAAAAACTAAGTTTGGCCAAGTTTTGAATACTTCACAATTCAAGCAGTGTTTCCAAGTCAAATTTCATATCGGTATTTACTTTAGATTACAGAAGAAGAATAGATAAGAAATGATCAGTTCATACCGCCAGTACGTTATCAGTACGGTTACAAGGGGGACTAGGTTACGTTATGCTTATCCTATCCGAAAAGTGCGTCCATCTACTATGTTATCAAACAGTGTACCCCTTCGTTATAGGCTATAAAAGATAAATGGTTGTTGAAAACTTTGTATCGTCAGGAAACACTCATTATATACATATAAGCTAACGTTAAAAATTCTACGCTTTCCAATAATTTATCACGTACATGAAACGGCCCCAAATGGGTGATTAAAATTGTCGAACATATATAGATATAGGTATATATATATGTGCATATGTTAAACCGATAAGTAAAGACATCGAATTTTAGGAAAAATAATAATTAAAACCCAGTTGGCTGCTAACGAACTTCATGAGGTTTCGCTGTCAACTCACTATATGATCTTACGCGAATTTCTCCCCATATAAGAATGGGAGAAAGTGAATACATTGGATATAGATTTGAACACAACACGTTTTTTTCCACACGTTATTGAAACAATTGAACGTTTACTTCATCCTACCGTGAAAATGTGTCTTAACTGACGTTCTAAGTAGAACTTTGTATTTTTAGAATAAATCTTATGAGAAATTGGAAAAAGCTTCACATTCCTTTTTACATTTTTCTCTAGTAATAGTGGGCATAGCTTAGTCATTTGATGTGGGAATGGTTTGTAGTAATAATAGATTCGTTTTTCTCCTGTAGAGAATTGAATCGTTCACTCTTGTAAACAGAAAAACAATTAATACTGAGTTTGATTACAACATGGCCTTGCACATGCTAATGTTGACCAATTTCAACGCGAAAGTTTTCACCAATTTTCATTATATTAATAATTTGGTTTTATTTTGCAATATTCCGCTTTTCGGTTTTTCATACCTACCCGCGACTGAAGCAATGTATATTAAGCTAGTGTGAACCTAACTAATACCCACAAGCATTTGAGATTTTATTATACCGATCGATTCGACCGAACGTAGGGCTATTTTTGACTGCAATTCATGTAAGATCTCTAATCAAAAAAAAACCTTTGTATGCCTCTAGTAAAGCTCTAATATATTAGTATTTTATGAAGAAAATAGATCCTTAACAAATTAACCATAAGGAACTTGGAACACGTAGGCCTATTTTTTAGATCGCGCCAAAGTAAATCTTGCTCTGGCGACAAAGTGTAAATTGTGATGTTTTGAGTGCCCCCCAATACGAAGCCTTGCGTGAAGATTGCGCCATTTACATAAAAGTAATGTATATTTTTTGGTGTATTATTAAGAAAGCAAAGGATTCACTGTCTTGGATGAATTGGTGCAGGGTATCTAACTGTCGTCCTTGGCCAACCATAGCATTCTCATTTGTTTTTATTGTGCAATGTTCCACTCTTCGCTTTTTTTATTGAGTGCTATCGTAACCGTTTCCGTTTTTCATACTGCGACAGCAATGACAAGGGGATTATCAGGAATAATCACTAATATGACTCTAATAGATATCGAGTACGATGCTTACGTTCATCAACAAGAACTTTTCTTACAACGAACTTTTAAATAACGATAATCCTTACAAGCCTTGGGTCCGTTGCTTACGCCGTACATTACTATCACTATTTTTATGTAACCTGGAATTTGGTCAAGTGTGAGAGACAAAAAAAAAAAAAAAATTGAATTTCGATCTTTCATTTCTATTATAATTAAAGTCACTATATTATAAATTTAATTATTCAAATATAATAATATTTGAAAAAACGAATTGATTTACTTAATGAGTTTTCACCTTTGTTCAGATTCCATTTCATGTATAATTTTAGCTATTTTTACGCGGGCTCTCCATTTTTGATTACTTGAAAGGCCTTCTATGATAGGAGCAAAAGTAAGTAGAAAATTTTCAGTGGAATCTTCCTTAGTATCAGTTAATTGCCGCTCAACATTTGCATTCGAAGGATTTATGCTATCATTTGATGTTGCAATGTCTTTGAAGTCACTTGAGGATGAACGCCTACTTTCGCTCGATGTGGCACTTGTAGCTTTATCTGAAAGACTTTTCGTTCTACCATTTTTGCTACCACTTGATGCAAGATAATCTTTACGATCGGTTGCTGTAGCTTTATCAGCAAATGTCTTTTTACTTTCACTTGATGCGGGAAAACCTTTGTGGGCAGTAGTTGCAACCTTTTGTAAAGCTCTTTTCCTTTTTTCCTTTTGATAATCACTTGATAAAAGAGAAAGGTTGTTAATGGTGTTATTAGTTTTACGGGAAATATTTTTCCCTTCTCCCTTTTTGCTATGACTTGATGTGGAAGACTGTGTGCTGCCGATAACGATAATTCGTCCTAAAAGTTTTCTCCCTTCTCCCTTTTTGCTGTTGTTTACTATGCTGGAGTCTTTATTATCCCCTGATATTCTTTTTCTTTCCCCATTTTTGTGGCTTGACGTTGGAAGTTTTTTACCTTCTGCATTAGTTACTTTTTCTGAAGGTTTTTTCCCCTTTTGAGAAACTTCTCCCGTTTTTCTGTCGTTTAATGTGGTGGAAGCTGTGTGATCGGTATTAGTAGCTTTGTTCAAAAATATCTTTTTTTCTCTCTGTTTGATGTCATTTCCATCTTCCTTCTTAGCCGTGGTGGGTAAAATACGACTCATAATTTGAATTTTATAACTCAACAGCAAACTTAAGAATGCAAACAAAAAAATGCAATCCGCTAAAAAGAAAACAAAAAGAAGGTTTATTCAAAACCATCCAATCCATGTCCTCGCTTATGAAAATGCAGCATTCTAAATACGTTTATTAAAGCGGCCGACAATTTTTACATTTTCAAGCGAACGAATTATTTGACGCTTACTTCTTTATACATGGAAAATGGAAACAGAGATGACTTGACCATCAATGCCGTGAATCAGGGGCTTAGGGATCTTTCTTGGTTTCATTTAAAAAATTTCTCGTTTTTCGAATTATTTACTTCATGATTTTTTCCTGTTTACAAGTTCAAGCTTTTCGTTCTAAACTAATACCAGAATTTTTGCTTTCCTACGCCTTGTCATATGTCAAATTTTGAACAAGAAATGAAAATGAAAAACTAAATTTAGAACGAATTTTATACACCGGACGCCTAAGGCACTGTTTTCGTAAAAGTAAACAGTCTACCATTTCAGGAAGTGGTGTAGTCGATAGCTTTATTCCGAAACTGACCCTAGCGCTCAGATATGCTCGTCTCCAGTCAACTCGATGGCATGTGAATTGGATTATGAATCAATGGAAGGTAGTACTGTTCTTAGACGAGTATAGAATGTGTCTTTATGGCAACGATGGACGGAGAAGAGTCTGCGTTTCGCACAATGCTACGTCCATAGGGCGGTGGTTCGTCCAAGTTTTTAGGGAGGCATATCGCTAGAAGCGAAAACCGAACTTGTGTTTATCACAGGGCCCAATACCGGCCGTCAATCAAGCGAATTGGCTTTCCGAGGCTACATCGAAGAAATCCTGAAAGAACACGTAAATCGTGAAATCTTTCTTTTCATGCATAGTAACGCAAAGCAAGCTACTGCTGATGTAATGCTCCACCACTTGGACGAGGTTGGTGTGCCGATTATGGCGCAGCCTTGTCGAAGCCCAGAACTCAGCCCTATTGAGTATCTACACGCAAGGAACTGAAAAAACTATGGCGAGCCGAAAACACGGCGCCTACGAGTCTCAGAGATTAAGGAAAAATGGAAAAGGAGACTACAGGATTTTGTAAACAGATTTATTTATTCGATGAACAATTGAATGGAAGGTGTTATTCAAGTTAAGGGCGATGATTCTTTTACCTAGAGAGGAGAGTTATACAAATACCAATTCAAACGGAATGATGACGGTTGAATAAAAATGCACAACAGGCATTTTACATTACGCTGTTATACGATGATGGTTACTTTATTTAAATATTCCATTCAATGTAGATCATAGAGATTAAATCATCTATTTATCAAAGCAATCACAAAATATTAACTTCCAGTTAGAATTTAACAACAAAGTTAGTTTAATAGCCAACAACAAAGGGAATGTAAATTTACTTACATAAAATGGAAAAATTGTTTGTAAGATTTGAGTCCAACCACTCAATTGCTATTACAACTGCATTCCTATGGAGCTTATTTTTGTTCGACTATGCACATTAAGTTTACGAAGTAAATTCGGATCACGTACGTCTACTGCTTAGACACATTTAAAAATTAACGGTTCTCGTGTAAAATAACCTCTTATACGAATGCAAAGTCCACTTTGTAGCTTATCTGACGGAAATCGGTGAAAAGTAATAAAATCTTCGATAAGTAACAGGGGGACTTTCGTGAAAATCCCGCCTTTACATGCAAATAATGTATAATTTTTTATGCATTATTGTAGAATAGTTGAGTAACTGCACTAGGAGAAATGAAGCCGAGTATCAAACGGTCGGCTTTTTTTTGACCATACCGTTCTTTCTTATTTCTTTATAGTAGAATCAAAATGAATTATTTTCATTTACTTTAAATGAATATCGGATGGTCGGCTTTATTCGACTATACCGTTCTTTCTTGTTTCTTTATAATAGAATCAAAATAAATTAAGGTATACGAACCGAATCATTTTCATTTACTTTATTTTATTTTTCAAACGTTTCTTTTCAAACTGCTCAACAGGATACGTGAATATGAATCGTTAGCGGTTAGTTTTCATTTCTCGTCAATTTCGGTTTTACGTAAAATTTCAATAATTTTTATACGGGCTTTCGATTTCTGTTTATCTGTAAGGCGTTCCATTATACGAACCAAACCAAGTGTAAATTCTTCATCCGAAATCTCCTTTATATCAGTTGAAGCGCATTCAATTGCTGATGTCGAAGAGCTTGTGCTACTGCTCGTATTGCTGTTTGATGCTGATGAAGCTTTACAATTACTTGATGATGACGAATTATTGCTATCACCTAACGTGGCTGAGTCCGAATGCCAGTCACAAGGATCCATCAAATGTTACAGATCAACCGCTAACTTGAATACTAAAAAGGAAAAAAAACAGATATTAATAATAAACGCGCAGAACGGAAAAAATTATTGCTTGAATATATATTAAAAGGGCTTGAATATAACCATTTGAACTGAAGATACAAAAAAAAATCCAATAAACGTATACAGCTTGTTCATTTACACAGGAAAACAACATTTTTTTTTCTAATGAAATCAAACGACCCATAACAAGAACTTACAAGAAAAGCTTATCGCCAAGTATAGGTATAGGTAGGTCAAAAATATTAATCAAAATTCATTTCTTTGAAAAATGAAATAAAGAGGATAGAAACATTAATTTTATTCAGTGCCGCGAGACATTTGAAACATTTTTTTAATATTTGCTTTCATATGAAAATTTGTTCGAATTATTGCTTAAATGATTTTTTTTTTCGCACAAAATAAAATTCAAAGACTAACAATACAATTTCGTCTTCTTCTTAATCTGGAATTCACCAAATCAACAAGAGACTGTACTAAGTGAAAACGTTCAGCGCGAATACGAAGTTCTTTGTCTAAAACTAACCGTCCCTAACAAGGGTGATGATCACATATGAAAAATTTAAATGCCGCTTTCGCTTTCAGCTGTTTTTGCTTAACGGCTAAAAGCGAAACCTAATTTTTAGTTACGTGATTACCTTCAAGATTTACTATACTTGTACTTCTTTCTCTAAAATTAAACAAATCCAAATGGAATCTAAAAACTGAATTGATAACGGAGTTTCAAAACATATCACTTCAGGCAGTGTTTCAGGGTCGATATTTGTTGTAGACAACTGCACAAACAAATCGAAGTCGATATCCGTATGTTATCTATCGTAAAAATTTTATATTCGGCGGGAACGTGTTACTCACGTTGATGATCACATTAGGCAGGTGGGGACTACTGTTTCTACCTCTCCTCAGATATTATAGGGTCACTCATAGAATGCACGGGCGAATTTTTATCGTTTTATATGTTGCAGACTGAGTGAGTAATGAAAAAAAAAAGAGGGTACTTTTAAAATTTGTTGTACAGGGAGTTGAGACCGGTTTGGGGAAACTCCAAAACAAATTTTGGCAAATTTTAACATGCGATCTTAATATTTGCGATCGGGAGATTAATTACCGCAAACAGACACGTCTAGGTCGAATCAGAATTGTTTTCAAACCGTTGCATGTGTAACAGCGAGAAGTAAGCTTTTCTGTAACAAGTAATTCTAATTTTTAACATATTATCACGAAAAAAGTCTAACAGTATTAAGATCTTTGAAATTAATTATCCTAAACTTACATTTTTGCCCCGTCTCATACAAGGGCTCATATGAAATGTTTACCTATTACATGGAAACAAAGTGTAATTGTTGACATTTTATCAGGAAATTAATGGAAAATTATTTTCGGTGTAAAATGTATTTATAATATTTTTACTTTTAGCTTAATAAATACTAATAAAGTTATAGAACTTTTCTTATCGAAGATTGGCGTACAGCTAAACATTTGTTTATATGCGACAAAGAACTGTAAAAATTAATCATTTAATGTCTTCAGGTAATATTATTTGCCAAAGTCGGAGAGAAATTTTCATTTTCAGTATAAGCGCAGCATAGCAGTAGGCGCCCGCTGAAGATATCGGGATGTTTTACTTTAATTTTGTCACGTACAATACCGTAAATGTCGTAATTAAATGTTTTCACAAATGCACTAAAAAAATATTCAAACTCAAACGTTGTTCTCATGTGATAAAATTCATTTGAATTAATTTACTACACACGCTGGTGTTTATGTTTACTGACGAAATGTAAAATATCGAATAAAGTTTCATTTGGAAAAGGAAAGAATTGGATGATTTGGGGAGTGAAAGAGAGACAAATTAAAGTTGTATTTTGTAATGGAAATTTGACAGTGCAATTGAATTGAAGTAAACCAAGTTTATGTACACGTATTGTTGCTGTATTGTGTGAGCTATGTATAAAGTTTTAATCGAATATGATTGCTGTGTAAATTTCGTTTGATCGGAAACAATTCCCATGTAATGCATTTAACTACGTTGCTGAATTTGACAAGAATCTTGGATTCAGACAACCGATGAAACAGACTTCAATTTGCATTTAATAAAATCATTATGCAAAATAGTAACAAGCAAAAAATGGTGCAAACCGCGAAGAAAGATAAGGAACGTTTTCATAAAATAAACAATAATGCGACCACAAGTGTACCTGTTTCATCACGAGATTCGTAAGTCTCATCATGGAGGTTGGTTAGAATTCTTAATAGCAAATGTTTTAAAATACAAAAGCTATTTGAAAATGTCTCTCTTTTAAAAGGGGAAAAGAATGGCGTTTACACTATTTAAACGCCTTAGCCAAATCATTCTTTGTTGCAGTTCTAAGCACATGAGTTCTATCTAATTTATTGGCATACTACACTATATTTACATATAATGTAGGACGCTTTCGCATTCTAGTAAATATTTAATTATTAACGGTTAATTTGCTTTGTAATTTTTTTTTTATATTTTTAAATTAAAATAATTAAAAATGGTATCGAAAGGACGTATTAAAAAGTCGTGTACGGGGTGACATGTACATTTTCTAATGAATATTAGGTTGATGCCGTACTGGGCACTACGTTACTAGTGTCACAAGTGTTTGTACTACAAAAAAAAGTGACCAAAAACGTGGGGAGGGCAACGCCAACGACTGATGAATCGTCCCCCTTTTCTATATTGGACCGCTTCAACTTGATTTCTAGAGAATCGCTGCTTTTTTCATGTTCTATTTCCATTATACGTACATTGCGTTCTTATCTAATTCGCAAAACTAACTTTTTTTTGCAAAAATGACAACAGGTTTTTGTTTTGAAGCATTACGTTCCATTCTATTGTGTTCCAAATTTTAAAGTTACTGTTGCGTAAGAGGCGGCAGAGTTTAAAACTTTTGATTTTCATATTGATAAAGCAAAAGAATTCAGTTATTGTTTATATTCAATGAAAAGGTTGCAGGTGAAAGTAAAATCGGATAATAAAAGTGTAGAATATTCCTTATAAGAGAATATTCCTCGAAATAATTTCAAACGTATAATCATTTGCCGTAGCATTACAATCAATTGACTTTGATATAATTGGTTTTGCGTTAACGCTTTTGTTACATTATTAACTAAAAGTGGTGGAGATAAATTTTATTTTTTTTTACACTTGATCTGACGATAAATAGAAACATCGAGAATACATTTGTAATAACTGTTAAGAAGTTTCTGCACACCGTCAATATAAAAATATCATGTGAGTGTTGTTTTAACTGTTTAAACATAAGTTTCGTATTTGGAATAAATTTAATTGAATTCATAATATTTTTCTAATATTTCAATAAAGTAATATAAATGCAATTTTTGTAATTTATTGTGAAGCCGGATTAAAATATTGAATGGCAACGTGGGAAGCAAACGTTGGCAAGTGGGAGAAATGTGCCCTTAAAGGTTGTCCAGATCCGAGTTATTTATTTGAAACATCACCTGTTCAATGGAATTCCTGTGTTAATGACCAAGTTCCTATAAGCACATCTATTCAAAGACGTATAGAACGATTGCAGGCCGCATTCAAAATGAATCAACTGCAATCTTCAGCCAATGATTTCACACAAAGATCATGGTGCCAGAATGAAATAGAAGCAGTTGAAAAAGGGAATAGTTTAAGTTTGATTTCCTTTGCGCCATCAGAATTTATTAAAAAAATTGATGAAAAGACTGTAAGAGCTGCGCCGAAAAGTGCTCAAAAACGTAAATCTTCAACGCAGGATCCCACAATATTAAGACCTACAAAGGTATTAAAAACTGAGAAGACCCAAAACACATCTGCAAATAATCACACGAAAGCATCGGAGTATTCGTGTCAAACAACTTTATCAAGCCTTGGTAAAAGCTTTGCAAATAAAATAAAACACTTTTGCCAAACGAAAATTGCTTCTGTCCCAAGGAACACTGTACAGTTCGGCAACACAAACGAAGACAATAATAATAATCTAGTTGTCGATAAAATGGTAGAACACCCAAATAAAACATATAAAGCCTTGAAAAGATTGAATGAAAAAAAATTTCCAAAATCGCTACATGGGGTACGTAACTCCGCAGCCATTGTCGGCTATGAGAAATGCTCTGCGAATAAACGTTCGGTGAACTTTAAAGAATTCTTGCAACAACGAGCAGCGGGTGGAAAAAGTCCAGCTCCATTGAACTTCTGGGATGTCAATTGCAACACTCGCAATAATGGCAATGAATTCTCTGCTAATGCAGTAACGTCCACGCATGGAGAAGCACCTGCAGATTGGGAAACTATAGAAAGTACAGAATGCGAAAAGAGGCAGGAAGATGTTCCGTATGCTGGCCAAAGGATGACATCACCTAGGAAAGAGTGGTCTACATATATTACTACGCTTAAAATGGGCACTATGGGAGACGTATACGATACGATGAATGAAAATCTTTTGCGTATATCTGCCGATGGAAAAAAAGCTGATAATAAATGGTTAAACAAATACTATTATTTCGTGTTGGATACGAATGTACTCTTACGGGATATATGGTTTGTCGAAGACACTCTTAAGATGAAATTTTGCGATACCCAAGGGTCGGTCTTATTTATCCCTTATTGTGTGCTACATGAATTAGACAAATTAAAGCAAAGATCTGGCGCTCAAAGGGGAGTAAAAATCTTAGCTATACGCGCCATTAAATTCTTGAATGAAAAATTTCAAAGTAAATCGCCATACTTGCAAGCGCAATGTGCCATTGATGAGTGTCAGTATATGATAAAAATCTCTTCGCCTGACGACAGTATTATCAATTCTTGTTTACAAGTGAAGCTACATATACCAAACATAATTTTACTGACCGAAGATATTAACTTAAGAAACAAAGCAATTTCTAATAACATTCCAGTGTCTACCAAGTCAAATTTATTAGCCAAACCCTATGGCAAGGCAAGTAATGCTAAAAAATTCTGATTAACTTCCATCGCATAGATATATGCATATATATATATTTATTAAGAGGAGCACATATATTCTTTTTACTTCATATCTCTCTACTATTTTTTTAATTTTTAACAAAAATTATAAACAATAGTAAGTTTACACTAGATTCAAAAGAACTTTAGCTTAAAGCATAAGCGAAAAGTTGAAATGGGAAAACTATACGTTTAACTAACTTATATAGTCATAAAATAAACTATGCTGGACGATCGACTAATCGAAAGCATAAGTTGCACATGTTGCTCGTTTTAGCCACACATATGGGACATATGTTTCGAGAACTGAGTCTTTTTGCTTAGATCTTCTTCATTATATAAGTTCTGAGCTTATTTTCCTCGGTGCCGCTATTTGCATATCGAATTTTATAGGAAATCATCACATATGACATCGCTTATATCAAGTGATTCAGATTCATTTTCTGAAACGGTTTAAACTCAGCTGTCCGACTGTCTTTTTGGTTTCTGTCCAGGCATTTTCGTGTTCAACGTAGACGTCGCAATTTTCGAGATATTTCGATATCTTGTGAAATTTGCCACAAGTATGAACGCTGTTGAAAATGTATTGAGGCGGATCATTTTAAGCCCATCCCACAAATCAAACCCTATTTTGAAAAAGTCGTATGAAAAAAATTTACTTTTTTCAATATTTCTTGATAAAAATCCGAGAAAGGTAATAGATTGCCATATCTTTTACAGCAGGGGTTAATTTTTAGTTTTCTATGGCGGTAATTGGTACAAAATAGTAATTTGTATTTACGGTCTTATATATAAGGTAGATCTATTTTTTTTTATATATATATATTTTTTTTTGAGCTCCTCTTTATAAAAAGGTTCTCATGGAGTGTAAACCGTTATAATGCAAGGAGCTCTGCTTTTGTAGTTTAGTATATTTATGGATATTATAGCGTTTAGTGTTAATTACATATAACATACAATATGTTACAAAGATAAGAAGAAGAATTATGTTAACCGAACTGGAGTATTTAATAAACGTCTTTGACTACTTCACCGTGTTAGTTTGTCTACTTTATTTTTAAACTCTACAGCGCTTGGGGTAGGCGGTATACTAAGTGTGCCTATGTAGTAGAAGGGCTTCAAATATACCCACCTTTCGTTATAACTATCGATTCAGAATCGCTTTCGTGAAGATCTAAGCATATATATCGGTCTGATGCCTGCCCATGTATATTTGTATAACACACAAGTCGCAATTTTTGTGATATATTGATAAAATTTGGTACAATGACGTGCTTTGACCCAAGGACGAACGCTATTGGTTCGGATCGTTCGAAAAGATCGGAAGAGCGGTTCAGCAGGGCCGGTATATGAAAAAAAATTGCCATTTTCTCGCCAAAAGTCCTGAGCAATTGTATTTCGACATTCTAAATATGTAATAGGGTATGGAAAGCTTGGTTCGGCTGAAGTAATTTTTTGATTCACCTCTTAGATAAACCTTCCTCCGAAAATCGAATTTTCAATATTTCATGGTGACAATTGGTTCATAATAGTAAAACACCAAAGAAATCAACTTACAGGATTTGACGTAGGCCTATATTTTAGATACCACCGCTTATAAAGATTCTCAGGAAATGTAAGCCCTTATGCGTCGAAGTAGACCTTCTTAATGTTTTATGACGAAAATTTGTTCGTTGTAGTAATTTGACATAGAAATGAAGTGAGCCCAATTTGAATCATACGGGTTTATTTCTTCGATCCCATTCCATATACGATTTCCCATCATGAGTAGTAAGCTCCAAAGAAAAAGGTTTAATTTTTAATATTTGTTGATGGAAATTGATCCGCAGTAGCAATTTAGAAGAAAAATTGATTGTAGGGAATTTGGATCAGATAGGTCTATTTGTTAGACCCTTACATATATACAGGCTATGATGAAAAGCAAGCTTTATGACGGAAACTGAATAATAATACGATTTTTTGGAAGTAAATTAAGTTTGCTAAATTTGGTTCACATCGTATGATCTTTGTGGACATCCTCTAATATGCGGGCTTTCATGTCGCCAAGACGAGTGGCTAGTTGTACTAGGCGAAATGGTGTAGGATATCTAATGGTTGTTCTTGTCCAGCTATAATGTCCCTACTTGTTTGATGTATAAAACGGGGGAAAATAACGCTGTTCATATTCTGCGTACATTAAAAGTTAGAACATCGAATTACTTTGATAAAATCCTTCCTAAGCGAGTATTTGTCAGAAAATGTTAAATGGTTATTGCAACAATTAGAATATAAGGATGCTGTGGTTTATAAGCGTGTAATAAAAGAGTGGGGCCGTGGAAAGACGTGAAAAATTTTGTCGTTACTACATACATAAAGATACTAGAGCAATAAAGCGTTCCAGCATTATCAAGACGAACTCTCATACCTTTAGTTTTAAATTAACTACGCAGAGAACAGTCAGATGCAAATTTGTATAGCAGTGTATAAAACTAACAACTGAAAATGTTCATTTTATACTCTACACCAATTCTGGCATATGGTATATTAGGTATGTGCAGCTTTATGTAACAGACAGAAGGGCTTAAAGCAGCTTTACATTTTATTAGGCCGATCGGTTCAGGGCCGTTTTCTGAATCGAGTTAATCGGGTGACAAATTGTGATACATTGCTGTGTTTTGGTCCAAACACAAAACATTTTCGGAAATGAATTGACTACTTGCACGCTCCTTATTCAGATAAGATATTACTTTAAAAAGGTAGTTGTATGAAAAAAATTGCATTTTCAAAATTTCTCGATAAAAATCGCTTACCAATATTCCTTCGTAATAAATTGATATCGCCTTTCCTTCTCCCCTTTCCTAAGAAAGAAAGCCTTTACAGAGCATATGTATTATGATGAAAGTTATCCGCTTGAGTGGCCGAGTACGCAAGAGTTTCGACTAGCAATTCAATGGTCGTGGGTTCAAATCTCAAGTGCCGTAGAGTTTTTAATAATAATAATAATAATAATAATAATAATAATAATATTAATAAAAATAACCCCGAAAGCCTTAGATGCTAGTGCTTTAAGACTCTAATCTTAGAATTCATTCTCTGGCTAAATTTATATAATAATAATAATAAAAATATGATGAAAGTTGCTCAGTCACAACAACTTAATTATACCACAAAGACTGGTCTTGTTGACCCCAACTTGTACTAGCGTTTTCCGAAAATTTCGAGCATAAACGTAACAACAAACTTTCACTTTTAGTAATTTTTGACGAAAGCGAATGAACAATACTAAGATCTTCGGAAAGAAAATTCATTTTACTAAATTTAACCCCGTCGATGAACAATTTCGATTTGCTCCTAGATAAGGACTCCCATGAAAATTATGCTTTTAGGAACATAGAAACAATATATAATTTCTGGTATTTTATCACGAAAATAAATGAAGAATTGTATTAGACAAAGTAGTTTAGGGTATCGAACAGTCGGCCTTGGCCATCCATAGCGTTTTCACTTGTTTGAATTCGTATTGTTATGACAAGAATGAGAGCAACACATCACTAGCCGATTGTCATACTGATGTCGCTTAATTTCCCAAGTTGCATTTAAAACAAAATTCCAAACATCACTCTTTTCGTGTGCATAATACAAAAATACAAGCATAACAAGTCCCTAAGCAATTTTGCACATGTGAGACATAACTTTATATTGCCTCACTCAGTCAGTATATGCTAAACAATTTTTGGCTGCTATACAAAATAGGCTAAAAAAATATTCGATCATTTGCATAACGAATGTTTGCTTTATGCTTCGTTTATAATATGCTCTCCTCATTAGGCACACGGCAACAGTATGTGAAATTGATATATTAGGTATTTGCAAAAATTTTGATCAGCGACTTCCACAAGTAAAAATGATACAGAAATGGGAAATACCAGTGTACATAACGGATGAATTCGATGGTTTTGTCCTTCCTCTACATAAAATAACAGTTTTCCATCTAATATTATTGGTTTATTATATAGTCATTCATTCGAGTAACGAATTAGTTAGGGGTAGGGTTCCTTAAGGAGTAACTAATGTTAGCTTGTGTGCACTAAAAATGGACTCCTCTTTATTTTATTGTAAAAAAAAGAAAAAAAAGGCAAAAGGGACTTCCTCATGCGAAGACTATATGTCGACATTTTCCACGACCTTATTTCTTATACTAACTCACCTGTCGAGCTAGATTCGACATTATTTCAAATTATCCATTTTTTCGTTCTAAATCTTAAATGCGTTGTATTTGGAATATTTATACATTTTATACCTTACAACACTTATGGTACAAGTGTGTATTAAGTTTGTGCGGATGTATGCAGCGCCCAGAAGCGTTTAAGATAGACCCACCTTTTATTATACCGATCTATTCAAACTCACTTTGTGAATCGATCTAAGCTTGTCTGTCCCTCTTGTTTTCTTGTGTTCAATTTACAAGCGGCCTTTTTCGATATAATTTAATGGAATTTGGAACATGTCTTAGCCCAAGGACGCACGCTATTGAAAATGGTTCAGATCGGACCACTTTTCGACCACTTTCAATATAAGCCTTTAAACAGTATATTAAGCGAAGTTTTGTTGGGTATTTAATGGTGGGCTATGTCCCACTATAGTCGTTTTACTTGTTTTTTATTGCTTTTTATCACTTTCCATTACCTTGCGTTACTGATTTTCGTTTACAAATGTGTTCGATTTGATTTTCTTTTATTTAGAAAATATCGTTCGATATAGGTAACTACTCCGAAAGCTAGACAACATGCTTTTTTAGCTTCGAATATGGTGAATTGTATATCAACGGAAACATTGGCCAATCTCTACCATCAGAGACGAAGCTGAACTTCTTCACTTCGAAGCCTATGCTCTATATTTAAGACGACCGGAAGAGCGTGGCACTTTATAAGCTTTTCAGATACAAAAGAATGATTGCTTTTTAAAATATTATTGATCATCTCCAACGCAATGCTAAAGCATGAAGATGCTCGGCACTATTTTCCAAAGGTGTTCTTTATTTAGTAGACATTGCTTTTTCTACGCTATTGCTTATTTCAATCCATGGCTCATTGTGTGCCTCAGCGGACTCTTCGTGGAGATTAGCTGCAGAGCGCAATATCAATACAATATATTATTTTATTAAAGTTATTAGGCTTAATATCTAATGTTCTTTTCCAAAATAGAGGCTGTGTTGCTAGTGCTCAATATTTTTTTCTTTTTAGTTTAAGAATTTATTTCATTAGTTTAAAAATTTATAATAATAATACCAAAAAATGCCTTCAAATGCATAATTTTCTTCAGTCGTGAACACAATGCGTTAGATGGTTGTTTCGGTTTTTGCTTATAAATATCAGCAAATAATTTTCGATTATCGTTTGATATCAATAGTTGGGATTTTCGTGGAAGTACAGTAAATAAACTTTTATAGCCCTGCCAAGACAAGCCAACTGCAGCAACTACTACTAAATTTGTAAATTTCAAAATTTTTTTTGAAATGAATCCGTATTTTAGATGAGTTTAGTCACATTTAATTATTGAGTCTGTTTAAAGTTGAACCAATCAAGCGATTTAATCTAACAGAGTAGCCATTAGAACTAAACGCGTAAATGTATAGATGAAAAAGTTTGTTTGTGTGTTAATTAAAACCATTTTCTATTCAAATACGGCTGTTGGCTACTGTACAATCGGTAAGGTCGCGAAGGCTAATTGCATTTTCACAAAAGTGTACAAACAAATCGATGAAATTGAGTTAAATTCGCTTTTCCATTAAAATGCGTGCGTAGATCTAGAGGGCAAGTAAAGATTGCCGCTTTGAAGTGAACCTTAGATATAAACCGTTTAAGGTAATTACGTAAGAAGTGCGGCTTTCTTTATACGGTACATTTGTGTTTCCGTTTAGAAGGCCCAAAAGTAGGCATAAGGAACTCCTTAAAATGCGTCCATTCTCGTACAATGAAATTTTTGAAGCGCATTTGATCGGCCCATCTTTCTATCCGTTCGTTCTACGCGCTTCGAGTGTCATTGTAAAGTTTTGTTCCTAAATACACTTATCATTAAAATCTGAGAGAAGTTGCATGCCATTCGATTAGAGCGTCTTTCCAAGCATAGCCCTCAAGGGGTTAATAGGGGTTAATATTGACTCAAAACAATTACCACCAAGCGGATTGTTTAGTCAAGGACAAGGTATGTAGTCACTTCGATGAGTATCAGATGAATAGGCACTGGTGGAATGACCCTAGTTTTGCTTCACTTTTTCTTTTTGCCTTTGTTTTTTTTTGAAAACTTTTTGCGAGATTGTAAGAACTTTGGTGTTCCAGATTAACAACGGTATTCTCAGCAACATCGCAAAGACGTCACAAGGCAATCACACGTAAACGTCAGATTGACTTTGCCACTTTTTGGTATTCTGAAGTCTATTCTCAAGTTTGTTGACTTCCAACAAAAACAAAAATTTGCAATCAGCTTTTAATGAACTTTTGCAGCTTTCACTGCACCTTTCACTACATGCGTTGCAGGGTATATTTAATTTATGCGGATATACGTAGCATCGAGAAGGACGATAGGCCCATCTTTTATAGTAGCGATCGAATTATTCCTGAATCGAGTCAAACTTGTCGGTTTGTCTCTCTCCTTTAATTTGACGTTTACCGACGATTACTTTGGTTGCTTTCAACAGAGCTATGAATTTTTTAAGATAAAAAGCCATTTTGTTCAATATTCCTTTCTTCGTGTTTTACAATATTTTAAGATAAAAAGCCATTTTGTTCAATATTCCTTTCTTCGTGTTTTACAATATACATTGCGCTTGCTATTCTCATCTATCTACACCAACGTTGACAGCTGGCAGGCTTTTTTAACGCATTTTAGTTATACAGAGTTATTAGTACTGCTCTACACAGTTACAGCGTTATGGACACTTCAGAAGAACTCTTTATTTGATTCGACATAGAGCTATAAAAATACAATTTTAGTCGTAAATTTATTGTGTACTTATCCCGCCCATTGTCTGCTTTTATGGAATCATATGGAAGAGTGTTGTGCAACCGTACCGTTACGGGATAAATTGTCTGCAGCTTTCTATGTATATTAACTTAAGCATATAACTTTGGATATATTGTAATAGTGATCGTGCAGTCCTACGACGAAAAGTGATGACACTGCTTGATAGTTCCACTTCACTTCATCATTAATAAATTAATAAAAGCGGTTTTATTGTCATCCACTACTCTGCGATTTTCTTGATCCTTAACAAAAGAAGTAAGGATTTTTATATAAATTTTATGCACATTTTTATAGAAAACATTTTCATAAAAAATTCCACCAAAATCACTGAAAGACATTAAATGTGACGTCTTGTTTCAGCCTATCTCAACAAAAAAAAAGGGAGAAGAACCGTTATTTGCTTACATCGAACTGAATCAGTTGAGCGTTTTATTCTGTTTTCAGGCGAATCTTTAATTCCTTTTGTCGTCCTTGTACATAATATGCAGAAGGAATATTTAAATTTTGTACGTACATGCCCATAACTAACGTATGTATAATCATTGGTCAGAGCATAAAAATCCACAACTGCATTACTCCACACCACATACTAATGCAAACAACAGTAATAAACTAGAGGCACAAGTTCAAAGTAAAAGTTTGCTGTTATAAGTGTGCACTTATTGCAGTTTAAATGCATGATTATTTATTCAAATACCTGACCGGGGGATGCGCACGTCCAATTGGAATAAGCACTTACGCACAAATGTAAATAATGAAAGTCCTTTACATATGCAGCCATTAAACGCAGTCACCGTTCGCACCTGCAAACTGCACTAAAAAACGTACATAAATAAATAGTTTACTCGAAGAGGAACACGAACAATGTCTGCATATGTAAACGCATACAAATGCTGTCGATGTAAACACAATTCTATTCATGGTTTATAGGTTTATTTACATATAAACATATGCATGCGTACGTTTACGGCGTAGTCAATGGGCAGAACATGCGGCTACACCTATGAATGTGTTTCACGCTGTCCTGAAAGTACAAATGGATTTGTAATATGCATACGGTATGAAATATAAACAGCGTTTAGCAAAGAAAAAGGATTTTTATAACCTGTGCTCTTAGTTACGTGGACTTGTTAAATTTTACATTGAAGTTCTAACAAGGGCATGAAAAACCTAGTAAAGAGTCTGCATTCTTGATCATTGCAAGATTCTTATTCAGCTTAGTAATGTTTCCTGCTTTCTCTTTCTGGATGGCTATCTGTTCGTCCGGGCTACGAACTTTTAACATCAGCGGTAGTGTTATTAGCTCAGTAGATCAAGTAGATCAAGTAGTGGATTGCACCTGGCGCAATTTGAAAGTTCTTTCGATCCACCCATTATCAAGAATTAATAGCCTAAAAAAATATCGAGTGTGAGGTCGCAAGGATTATATAAAATTACTGTCTAAGGCGTTGCACGAAACGTTCACAATTAGAAACTTTTTTTTACTTTTTTTTTTGTCTTTAGCATAAGCTTTCTACAATTTCTTTAATTGCTGCTTTAATTTTTTTTTTTTTTTGCTATCCTATGCGTGACTATAGGGACTTACGTGATATGTTACGCTTAGTTCCTAAAAAGGTTACGATAACACATAATGTTCCTTACTTTTATAAATAATTTTATCGTTATAGTCTAACGTTATCATGGAATTAGCAAAACTGCAGGTAATATCAATCAGTCCTCTATAAAAAGTGAAACGATCATAAAGATATATAATTGTTTTATTCAAATATATTTTGTTTTATACAAATATATTTTGCCATCGATAAAATCTGCTTGTTCATAAAACCACTTCCCCATGACTTTCGCGGAATGGTAAGCAAGAAAAAGGGACACTGCAATCGAATTTCGAGGGTGTGTTCTTCTCCTAAGCTAATTATTTAACGACGGTTCGCCAACCTTCAATCAACATATGTTCCGTTTATGTGCAAGCCATGAATGATCGAAAGGAGGCAAATCACTGCCACTGCCACGTGCTACTTACTTCGAATGCGTTTTACAACTGACATGACTGTTTCGCTGACGAGAACGATCTACTGTAGATCATCTGCAACATCTTCACAGATTGGTTCCTCGTAATTTTGTTTGTAACTGTATCGTTAGTCAAACACTTTAATTTTATTAGTAGTTGTTTGTTAGATTTAAGTAAATGCACGCATCATTGTAGAGGACTTGAAATAGATGTTTTCCTTAAACAGACGCAACGTAATGCATTAACAATTTCTACATCGTTTTAAGTTAGCCGAACATGTACGCTGTAGTAATTGCTTTAATACGCATGCATGCGTATCATTATTCATGCGCTTTTCAATCATCAAGCTTTCGAGTCGCTTCAACAAACAAAATATTATCGTTCATTATACTTGCAAATAAAGTGTGTAAAGATTCACGCAAACTTTAAATGCAGTTCTCCTGTCCATTGTTTGTCAGCGTAGAGCTCGCAATTTCCATGGTATTCTAATAATTTTGGCACATTGACATAAGTCACGGCCAACCCCGAACTTTGTTTGAAATTGATTGGATCGGGCCATTGCTACGAATACTACTCATATAATGCCATATTTGCAGAAGCCATTGCTTGAAAATAACTAAAAGCGTTGTAGCTAGAACGACCATCCATCCGTTTAATACAATTCTTCATTTATTATCGCAATAAAATGCAAACATTATACGTGTAAAGGCACACTTTTTATATATGGCTTTTAGTGGGAGGTATAGAAAAAACAAAAACTTTATTACTGCTAGAATAAATACAAAGCGCTCCCTTATGCCTACTTGTCTACTTTTAAAGACTAAAAAACAAGTTTTCTTAAGGGATTACATTGGTTTCGAAAGCCAAAAAAATTATATACAAAATTGTTTTAATCAAACTTTTAAGCACGTAAAAGGGCAATATATTTTTATTTAAAAATGTAACAAAACTTGGAAACACTTTAGGAAAGAACATCGCCGCTGCGATTAGCTCAGTTGTATTTGAAATCAGCAAAGCAAAAATGAATCATTTGCATGTTGCGTGGGTTGAAAAGTGAAAAAAAGAACCTCTGTTCATTCACTTCAACCAACCCGTCCTAACTACAAGAAGTGTTCCTGATTTTGATAAGAGAGTCGTCCCTCAATCATTGCGTTTACAAGCTTCAAAAATAAGGTTTTGAGAAAAACATCGATTAAAGCCTGAAGTAGTTGTAGTGTGTAGTAGGTAAAGTAGTAATAGGAAATTTCAAAGGCTATTTTTAAAAGTTTTACTTCAGTTGACCTCAAATGTTACTGATGTGTAGATAGAATAAAGGCTTCTTCGGTATTTTAAAACTAATGTATTATATTTGTCTTCAGATACCAAGTCTTAGCAATATCGACGAAACAACACAATTTGTCTGACCGACCATCAGTGCTCGAGCAAGATATAAATAAAAATAATTTCCAAAATTAAGAAATTATGGAGCAATAAATATATTCAATTGTCATTAAAGGATTAAAACCCATTCAGATTAAAATAGAAGAATAAGATTAAGAGGGTTAAAATTTCAAACAGAATCTCAGAGCCCTACACAAAACCCATAGGCATCCATATTACGAGTAGCCAAGGTTTTGTACGCATGTTTTCCATGCGTACATTTAGTTAAGTCCATGTCTATGTTTTTCGCAATCCAGTGTAAATGACGGTACGCACTAGCGTAAACAGAACATCTTTCACATATTTGGTGAGTACTCATGGCTATGCCACAAACTTTTCCTGCAAGAACTTTTGCATAAACTTTCTCTAGGTATTAGGAAACCAATATTTACCATCGTAACACAATCCGGATCCGGAATCTCCGTGGCAAATACCAGAATGATGGGATCAGTGGACACTACGCAGAAAGTGTGCGTGGGCGGGACCTTTCTCAAGTGGTCACATTCTTGAGTAGTTGTTGTAGTCACTTCCGCAAACAATATCTCATTAGGCTTCGGACCGTCCTTAAGAGCAAATTTAGCTTAGCAGGTCTTAACTCAAAGTTCTCTACGAATACTCTATTCCTGCGTCATCTGCCACGGAGTCATTTCAAAAACACGAGGAGCAACAACCATTATAAGGTGATTAAATTGGATGCAAGGGAATTATTTAATAGCCCACAGGTAATGTATTGCATGTGGAAATTAACAAATTTACTTATTTCTTCTCAGAGTTAGTTCATCAAGCAAACCAAATTTGACATGACTCCTTATTGGCAATTTGTCTGAATCCATACAATCAATCGATCACAATTGCTAGAGAAAGTTCAAGTCTCTGTATTTTGTTGCGAATTTGGTTCGATTTTGTACCAACTGTTGACATCTTACTATTTCGTATAATTCATGTCCTTTAAAAAACGCATGTCCACTTGATTAATCAGAAAAACTTTTCCTTCCTTAAAGAACATGCGTAAGTTGCAATTCTGATACAAATTTTTTTGCTTTTTGTTTCTTCCAATCTGTATAAAAAGTTGCTGTAAAATTACAGTTTGATAAGTGAAGCGAAAGTGAAAATTAAAGAAAAAGAAATGATACTCTGTTGTTATTGTAATTAATTATTCATAAATATTTGTGTTGTTGTGTTGATGTTAAGCAAAATGTGCACAATTTTGTGATAACTTTTTTAATTATTCTGTTTTAGATCTTTTTTTTCGTCTTCATTTTTCTGATCTAAATAAAATGAAACAACATAGCAAAAAACTACTAGTTTCGCTTTTAGCTTTTTTTTGGTTCCACTGGGATTTACAGCAAATGTGTTGAGTTTTGTTACAGCGTTGAACTTATCGTGGTCTTATCATACTCACAGAGTTCAAGAAGAAGACGGAGAAGATCAAAAGAAGAATGATTGTAAATGTAAGTTCTTGTAAGTAATTCATTTGTAAATAGATTGCTTAAGAATTGTAAGTAAAGCTTACGATGTCCTGAAAATGTAACAATAATTTGCTAACCTTTGAGTTCAATTAAAGTTCTTTTAAGTGCTATTGCACGAAAACTTACACTGTGTGTTTTTTCTTTACCATGAACGATTGGCAAATAATTTATATATTTATTTTTTTAGCTTTTGCTTCCAGAAAGCTTCTTTGTTTAGTCTCATCGGATTAGACTCATCGGATAATTAACCAGTGATTCTCGTTAGGCGTCATCTTACAATTTGATCAATATCATGCAGAGTATATATGTTTTCACTCTGTTTTCATTGAAGTTTCCGCAGAACTATCAAAATATGCTAGCCTTCCTCCAAAGGTTCCTAACTCGGCACACCTTTTCTCGACTAACAACATGATCGCGGGATTAAATCTTAAGTGCGGTAGAGTTTTCAATGAAGCCGATAGCTTCAGATATTAGGGCTTTAAGACTCTAGTCTATGAATTCATTTTCCCGGCCAAATTAATTGTAATAATAATAATATTTGATTCATTTACTTCAAAACGGGGTTTCTTTCTGAGGTTTTCTCTTAAGAATTCTCATTATTTGTTGCTTTTGTTTTCAATTGCTCCGATAATCAATTCAAGGCTTCTTTAGAATACACTTGTACGTATGAAAAGTGATAAGACTGTACTAACTGACTTTCATTCTTTTTTTGTATATCCACTGATAACTTAATCGCTTAAAACTTTTTACATATCGATTATAGGTACGAGGACACAAACGCAAATAACGAACCATCTATATTTTATATAAGCAAACGACATAAGTTCTAGTTCAACGTCTTCCATTGATTATAAGCTGTAGTTTATTAGGTTAGCACTGGTGATCTCGGTGGTCGCGTCGGCTCGCGTCGTTTCTTGATTTGATCTGCCTGCATCCAGTGATCGCATGAATGCGAAGTTTCATGTTTCTATCTCAATTTTTGTATCAAAAGCGTTCCAACAAGGCAAGTGGTCGTGGAGCGAGACGTCACTAAGTCTAAAGCTTAGTTGGGGCTTTTGCAAACTAAGGCACAAGTTCTGTATGGTTATGCTTCAGGGCTACATGGAACTTCTAATGCAAAGTTATTGCTACCGCTGTATGTATAAGCATTCTTACCGCCTGCATGTACTAATAATAGTAGCGGCTGTTGGAGGTATTACTACTTGTGAGAGGAGACAATTTTAATAATGATTTCAGTTCAACTTAGGCATCCGAACAAGTTAAACTGTTTTAAAGCATAAACATAATCGTAACCACAAACGTGAACATAATCGGAAACTTAAACACATTCATAGTGGACGTTGTTGTAATAAACTTTTCTAAAGAAAAATGAATTTTCCGCTCTCTTAATTTATTGATTGATGTCAACAATTGTTGTTAAAGAATTTCATGTCAAAGTTTGGTCCAAGAATCGCCATTTGCTCCAATTCTCATAATTAACTTGATCAGGAAAATTTCGTTTTCTTTTGTACGCTCCACGTACTAAAAAACCTAGATTTTCATTGAAAACTGGCATCCATAAGGTTGGAAATGTATATAAGTCATTCTTCTATTGTGCCAGCTTCACTCCATTTACAATGAACCTGGTGAAAATTTCCTTCTTGTTTAACAACAAATAATGGTTTGTACCTTTTATTTTTTATTTTTTATACCTTAAGTCAAGCAACTAAGCCTTGTCATTGTCAATATAAAGTTTCCTTCTCTTTTTTTTCCTCACACATAACACATAAGTTACATAGTTGCCCTCAAGCTGAACTATAACGCAAGCCTTTAAATGCAACTTTCCATCGTGGCCGATAAAACACGAGCCATATTTGATAATTAATCTATCGCTTTCTTTATTTTCAGTCTTTCTTGTAAACAAGAATGTTGCAATAAAACTTTTATGTAGCAAATGTAAAGATTTTACTTTTCGTTTTTGCCGATCCAGTAAAGAAACTTCCAAAAAAAGAAGATAATTGAAAATTTCTTGTTATCCTTTCATCAACTGTGTTCTTCCTGGTTTCTTTTTATTCATACATTCAATTGAAATTCAAGTCGCAAAAATCTGATCAATAACTTACGTGACATTATGACTGATGTAAGATTTCAAAGCAGTTTTTATTGCTTCCTTACTATGTACGCATTCCTTACCCTTCCTTACTATGCATGTATTGCTATCTGGGTATGCAGCGTATGGTTCATTCATTCTTTCATTACTTGGCTCAATCAATTCTTTTGATCCCCTTGACAAGAAAAAAAGAAGAAAGCAAGAAAACCTCCTAATTCTCATATCGATACGATAGAGTGCATCTATTAACATTCTAGTCTCTCGTTATCTTGACAGTGATTTTCAGATATGTTTTCAATTCAATTATAGGTTGATGCGACATATTATTCAAATAATGGGTATTCAAGGCAATTGATAGAAAGTCATTATTCATCGGTTATATAGGTAGTTGTTAGTAGTTGTTATGTGCTATTTGTCTTTCCCATATCACTAGATAGAGCACACATTGTACACAAAAGTCCGCTGAGAGCAGTTTCATCATTCTAATTAATTACATATCGAATAAATCTTACAACAACAAATTAGTTAATTGATATAAACAACAGGTGACATACACATTGCGATACGACAATGCCTGCAGAATATTTCTTTGCTGCTCAGCTTAGCTATGTTTACATGCAAGAACATCCGTCCTAATCCCTCTACGTGATTTTGCAATTTCTCATTCTCAGAGAGCATTTAATGTTTATGTAATATTTTTTCACAGCCTTTCATAAAGAATACGATATATTATATGCTGTTGCTAATGTGCTTCACAACTTGCCGAACAGTAATCTGAGGTATTATCAAATGTGTTTCTAAGCTCAGTTTGGATTTTCGTCACTGCCTAATCTATTGTTGAAAACATTTACCGTTAAGTTCTACAAAATGAAAAAATTCGTAAGTAACCACGTCTAGAGAACCGAACTGCATCGGTGTTACACTTGAAAGCATTTCAGGACACATATTTCTAACACCTTCAAAACGCCGGCCAGTGGAATTTGCCTCACATGAATATGTAAAATGTGTTTGTTAAAAGCTATTGGAAAACTTTGAACTTTCGGGACACATATTTCTAGTGATATTTTCATATTCCACTATCGGTAAAAAATACTGCCTTTTAAGTAGTGTCTGTAAATGTGTTTCCTCCCCTGAATTGTTCGAAGATGTATTCGAACTTGCCAATCATCCATTCTTTCATTCATTAAATGCCGGTCCTGAAATGGCTTACTAAACTAACCACCAGACGTACATACAAATCAAAGGTATTAATTGAAAACCGCTTCATTTTAGTGTTAAAAGCAGACGAAAATTAGATGGAGTAAGCAGCGGGCCTTTTAAATATTTACAAACACTCTTCACTAAAAATTGCTATGTAATAATGGAGATGATTGAACTCTCTCTCCGATCAAATTATAAAGCGATGTATTCCAATCATCACTCAATTTATTATGAATGGATTTACAAACTATTTTCACTTCTTAAGTTAATCATTGTTGGTTTTGTCGTCCATACAATGTTGACAATTATGAAGCCGATTGACCACCGCATCAAGGGCTTCTTTAATGCCGTGATTTTATTTGGTTTGAATTAATTTTTCCGTTGTAAAAACCGTAAAGCGTTTCAATGAATAATTAATCCGTTTCCGAAGTTGCTTCTATCAGATCTCTTTCCAGAATTATTCGCTAATTCTTTGCAAAGTCTTCGTTGGCTTTATTGCCTTTGTAAAGTAAAAGTTTTGTTTTAATTTTACAAAATCATATCATCACCGTCACTGACAAGTTTGCAGGCTTGGTTTAATAGTAACGTTCGCAGTTTGCTATCAGCCTCTGCACATGTGTTCCCTTATAAAGAGTTCCTACTTCGCTGTTGCTATGCGTGCAGACGAAAGTTGTTGTCTTGAAGTTTGTTAATATGTGATTTAATGACAGAAATTTTGATTTGCATGTAAATATGAACATGAAATTGAATTTTTTATTATGCATGGAATATTTCTCCGTATGGTGAGATAAGAAGACATTCTTCCCTTCCATTGTTGCTTGCGCACGGGTTCTTTTTACTTAATTTATAAAAAAGGAAAACATTGTTCATTTTCATTTTACTTGAGTGTTTATATTTTTCCTTCTTTTTTCTTATAAGTAAAAAGACGATAGCTTAGACTTAACTGTTCTATCGAGAAAAACGTTAAGGAGAGGGGAAACTTTTGAAACGGTTCAATATTATTAAAGCAGAGCAAATGTCGTGTAGAAGAACGTAACCACAGTGCCTGAAAATGATCATGTCCAAGGTGTGCGCGAAAGATCTTCATAGTACTTCTCTTGGACTGACATGAGCAATTTTACTGTTATACTTTTTCATCTGATAGATGTAAAGCTGCTTTTCCTTTTTTAATTATACATTTAAGTCTACTAGACTGCGGCCACCCCCTTCCTTTCCATTCCTATTTCGCCTTTCCGACCGCCGCAATATTACACCAATATTGGACATCAACTGAGTGATCGGTCACATTAAAAACAAATAAATAAAGAATGAGGCCGCCATAAAGGTGTCTAACCCAAGAACCGTACTGAATGCCCAGCCATCCACGTAAGCTTTTTCAATTTCGAATGAGAGAATAATTGATTGGCAACTTCGATTCAATCTTGGAAAAGTCGACGACGGAAGAAGTACTTGCCTTCTACTTGCTTTTTCTTGTACTGTCTGCCAAAAAGAATAAAGCTCACCCTGCAAGTCAACCGAGCAAAAACTCATACGGATATCCGGTCTGGTTTGAGTATAGTTCAACGGATTCCTGTGCAACTGGCCAAACGGTTATAGGCAGCTGTAGATTAATAAGTGAAAAATAATAAGATGTGGCATGCACGAGAAAATGGTTTTTGTTCCAAGTTGTAAATGAAAAATGATAAGGATTCAATCTAAGCTATAAAACCAAAAGAATGAGGTATGAAGTGTATGAAGTGAGTTGTCAATAGAAAGTGAACTAATGAAATCGTAAAAAGTTAATCCAAGCCTACTAAGCTAAAGGAAGGATGAAAGAGCATTTTGTAATGTCTTGTGAAAATAGAAGTAAGATGTGTCCAGATAAACCGCCAATTTCTTAAACTAGTTATTGAACTCCCGTAAAAAGAACAAAGTTATTAACCAAAACGACACATACCAAGTTTACTGAAGTTGTTATAAGGTAAAAGAAAAATATTTTCGAACTTTGTGGAAAAAACGGTAAGAGGTTTTTTACCTAAAATAATTTCGAACACATAAAGTAAACTAAAACGAACAATACTTCTACTGATAACATGGTGCCTTACGAAAATATAACTTCGCAGTCAAAAGGTAGCAAGACATCACATATGTGTGATCACACTCGAGGAACTCAGCTATTTGTTTTTTGTGTTGGTAGTGTATACCCCTTTTTGACTTTGTGTCAAACTTCATGCAAATGTCTTTAGTACTTCATAAGGGACGTAATTTTATCAAAAATAGTTAGTTTTTCAAGCAACAAACGACGGTGAGTGAACCAACTAAGTCGGATGCTGAGCACTCAGTGTGAGAAAAGATCGAACAGAAAC